>JABTXL010016972.1:5057265-5088411 GCA_025134845.1 Neodon shergylaensis | reverse complement strand
GTGTGTGACAGCACACACATGCCACAGTGTGTGTTGTGTGTGTGTGAGTGTGAGCATGCTCATGCCACAGTGTGTGTGCTGAGGATAGAAGACAGTCTTGACTCTTCCTTTAGACAGGGTCTCCTTGCTGCTTCGCACACCCGGCTGCCAGTCCCGCTTCTGGGACTCTTTCGTCTGCGCCTCCTGTCTCATCACAGAAGCCCTGGCATTACAGGTACAGCTCTAGGGCTTTGAACTCAGCCTCACTCTGGTGTAGCAAACCCACGGGGCTGTAGTCTCCCAGCCCCCTCTGCCCTGTTTGTAAGGGACGCACCATATAGGTTGCCTTGCTTTCATCTCCTAATAGGACACTAGGGGTTGTAGGAAAACTAGAAAGATGAATTCTTAAAGAAAGAAACAGCTCAATTACTAATAGTAAAATAAATGTAATTTGTGATCTCTCTGTTTCCATTCCTTTCCTTTCCTCTCGCATCTACCATTATGCATGTGTGTGTGTGACAGAGAGTCTGTGTGAGTGTGTGTGAGTGCATGTATGAGTGTGTGTGCATGCGTGAGTCTGTGTGAGAGAGGGTGTGTGCATGTGTGAGTGTGAGTCTGTATGGGTGTGTGTGAGAGCGTGAGTCTGTGTGTGTGAGTGTGTGTGAGCAGTGTCAGAGACTGTGTGGATTTGATTTTAAAAGATCCTACCATTCCCTTCCTCTGCTCTATGACTCCTTTCCTAGTGGACTCAGAGTAGAGTGCTCTGAACAGGGTGGGGGCGGGACTGTATCGCACAGGTACCCTGCAGCCATGGCTTCTACCTGCATGGCTGTGTGGCCTATTTGTTTCTGAGACTGAATGCCGCAGAAGAGTTGGATGGCACTTAATCTCGGTGATCTTGATGGCCCTCAGGAAGGCCCTTTTATCGACCTGCTTGTTACCAGTGGCTTTCATCACCAGCCTCCCTATGACTGATCACCTTTCTGCCTGCAAATCCTCTGGGACCTCAGACCAGACTATGAGCAAATATACTTGACCCGACTCTTCAGAGCAGCTCTTCTGAGTAGCCTGGAAGACGTCTGAGCCGCTGACACAGATGAAGGTGAGACTTAAAGGGATTGTGCTCTTGAGTTTGAAGCACGATTAAATGTGGAATTGAGATTGTCCTGAAAGTGCAGTTGTCTTTTGTACAAAATCCCTGAGGTTCTTTGCAATCATGCCTGTGAGTCCTTTGCTGCCATCTCTTTCCGCGCTGCCTGCGAGACTGTAGATTGTGGAGTATGCACTGAAGAGCGATTTTCTCTCCATCTCTGTCACGTCACTTTCTCTCAACAGTGTTATGCAGCCGAGTCTAGCCTTAGAGTTGCTATGGAAGCTGAGCATGGCTTTGGATTTCTGACCTCCTGCCTTTGCCTCCCAGGTGCTACACGAGCATGCTCTGTCTATGTGGTGCTGAGGATTGCATGTTCAAGGCTTTGATGGCTGCCTAAGTATCGAGTGCCAGTTCACAAAGCGTATTGCTCTGGGGATAAGGATGGAGAGGGGAAGGACGGCCAAGAGACTGGGTCCTGGCAATACTAGAGATTCTGGTTCCTGATTTAACTTCCTCTGAAGGAAGTTCTTGCATGTTTCAGCAGAACTTGCTCATGATTTGGGTACTAGGGGAAAGAAAATATTGAGATTGCTGTTTTGTCCTGGGACCTTAGTTCTATGCCTTCTTTATTCCTCACGCAGCATCAGAATCAATGGAACATGGGTACTTTAATATTAGGAACATGAGGCCTAGCTAAACTGTACTCTGGAGCCATGTACCAAAGCTCCCAGTGCTGAGCAAATGCTGATGCAGCTTCTTGCAGCTTTGTGCGTCCGCATCAGGCTTGTCTCTGGTGCCACTACGGTCCTTAACTTCTGAAGTCAGGAAACTATTCTTTCATCTTACTCTTAGGCAGGAAAGAAGCAAATGTCATGCTGGATCAACATCTTATGCAGGTTTTCAAGTTAAAACTTCACACTGATTCCATGACTGTCAGGGTCCAGCCTCAACGGGTACATTCCAGGTATGAGGGCATGTGGCTTAGAAACCCCAGGCAGGCAGAACAGAGATACAAAGGGAATACAGAGACGAAGGATAGAATTGGGAGGGCAATCCAGCGAATACTGAATTTTCCTACGTTTATTTTCCATATGCTTATAAACCCCACTCAAAAAAGTGGGGGAAGAAGACAAAAGACTGCTTTAACATGACACAAAGAGCAAAAAGAGTAGTTATTTCTTCAATACCTGAAATATCAAATCAACTATATCCTGAATTAAGCATTCTGTTGTTTAGGCAGGACGTGCAGCAACCATACCTGAGACCAAGTGTCCTGTAGGCAGCCACTCCCTGGGTCACACCTCCTGTCATTTTCTTGATGGAATAAGAAGAGGCCTGAACTCTCTGCCTTCCAGTCAAGGTGGAATGAACTCGCATCTGTGGGTCCTTACACATGGTAAGGTAGAGAGGCCAGACTTGGTGAGAGCAAGAGTAACAGGCTTGACCCCAGGGCTACCCTCATACACTTGCAAGAGGAGCTGGGATTGTGGCTCCCCTAAATGGAGTGGTGACTCCGTGGCTTTTTTATATCTGGGTGTTAATTGAGTATTTGTTTAAAAAGATTTACTGTGGTCAAAATAATAAAAAGATTTCTATGTTTCTTTGATGGAGGAAGGTCATTGGTTAAAAAATAAAGAAACTGCTTGGCCCTCATAGGTTAAAACATAGGTGGGTGGAGTAAACAGAACAGAATGCTGGGAGGAAGAGGAAGTGAGCTCAGACTTGATAGCTCTGCTCTCTGGAGCAGACGCGATGAAGCTCCGACCCAGGATGGACATAGGCTAGAATCTTCCAGGTAAACCCACCTCGGTGCTACACACATTATTAGAAATGGGCTAGTCCAGGTGCAAGAGTTAGCTGAGAAGAGGCTAGATATAATGGGCCAAGCAGTGTTTAAAAGAATATAATTTGTGTGTTGTTATTTCAGGTAAAGCTAGCCAGTGGCGGGAGTTGGGTGATGGAATGTAGCCCGCAGCTCCCACAACAGAATGGTGCCCAGACGTGGATGACTGAACTCCACGTAATGCCTGAGAAAGCTTGGGAAAGAAAGGAGTAAAGCATGTTTTCTTGGTAGCAACAATTCCTCAGGTCTTCGCTGCTTGCTAGAGGCAAGCAAGCCCTCTCATTTAAGAGAGGCTTCCTGACTCAGCTTTAGCTGCAAAACCCTACAGATCCTAAGAGGTCCTGCTATGAAACACTTAAATGGTGTTGATAAAAGCTGACTGCATGCTTGTTTGTTTTTGGCCATAGCAGGAAAAAAGTTGTGCTATTTTAAAATGCTGGTGTTCTGGTCTGTACTGCCAGGGCAAACTCTGACTCTTTGAGGCAGGAGGTCAGCTACACAGAGAACATTTGAGTGTTGTAGCTTGCTTGCTGGCAAGGATCTTGAAATGCCACAGAGGTGTGGCAATAAAAATGGCTACAGCTGGTACCTCTGCCATGAGGCTGGAAAGCTAAGGAATGGGCTGGATCTAGCCGGCAAAGCCAAGGCTTTAATCCTACCCATATTGCTCAGTAATTTAAAGGCTCATGTGTTCAGAAAAAGAGAGAGAGATACAGTAAAGAGAGATTCAAAAACAAAGAATACCTCTAAATGATTTACAGTGTGTTGAGAATATATGCAGACCAAAAGTTAAAGTTCTTAAAGTAAAAAACAAAAAAAAAAGGAAGAAAGAGAGTAGTTGGGTGTGGTAGGACACACCTTTAATCCCAACACTTGGGAGGCAGAGGTAGATTGACCTCTGTGACTTCAAGGTGTGGTAGCACACGCCTTTAATCCCAGTGCCTAGAAGGCAGAGACAAACAGATCTCTGTGAGTTCAAGGTGTGGTAGCATACACCTTTAATCCCAATGCCTGGGAGGCAGAGACAGGTGGATCTCTGAGAGTTCAAGGACAGCCTGGTCTATGAAGTTATTCCAGGTCAAAGATATACAGAAAACCTGTCTCAAAAAGAAAAAAGTTAAAAGCAAAAGTAAATGAAATAGAGGTTAAAATAAAGCCACACAAAGATGGAAAATACAATGAGAATCTTGATACTGTATGCTATTATGCTCTCTTTGAATTGTCTGAATGCTGAGGAAGGAGCAACAGATGCTAAAAGATATTTGTTTATAAATGCTGCTGAACTAATCCAACATAGATATTTTGAAAATATCTTGACTTCAGAATTTGGATCTAAGGATATGATGCTTTGGAAAGGAGTTTCTTCTTTTGTTTTCACAAAGGATGAGACACTATGGATTGCTTCTATTCCAATATGATATGTTGGACCACGCCCTCCTGAAAGGTTGCTGTGAACACCCTCAAAAAATTACTTCACTCAATTGACGACTGAGATGAACCTAGCACACAGGTTATACCCTGAAATATCTGATTAACAGTGCCCCCATACAGCAGGAAGCAGTTTGGAGAGAAATAACTGCACCCATATTCCCAAATATTGTTATAAATGTTCTTTTACATTTAAAGGGGGATGTGATATAGATATGAATAATTTGCATTGATATGAATTTTGCTTTAGTGATTTAAATTTAAGGTCAATTTTGTTATATGTATATGTATTTCTGATCTTGATTAAGGTATTGTGATTGTGTAGTTCACTTAAAAATGTAATGTATATAGGTTGTTAATAGATAATCATAATAGTCAAGTTTGTAGTCATGTTAGTTAAGGTTTTGTAGATGTACATAGATATATTTTAGATAGGCATTCTTCATATTTTTCAAAGATTATAGAATATGGCATTTAAAATGTTTTAATAACTTAGGGGTTTTCATGACAATGAGACACTCTGCTACTGGTAGCACCAATCTACTTCAAGAGGATGATGGGCATCAAAGAGGCTCCTTATGGAGTTTGATAGCCATTTGGGCAAGAAACTGCTCTTGCCTGGACTGTTGCATAAACTGGACACAGAGAACCCTCAGAGAGTGGACTGCTGAAATTGCCTAAAGGTGAGATGATCTTTTGGGGTTCCTGATTCATGAAGGAGTCTGTGAGACATTCTGCAGGACACAGCAGATAGTGACTGAACTGATTTTGAAATTTCCTGCTTCATGGAAATGTCTCTGGATACTGTGGGCCTGTAGGCCGAAGATGGATGCCCCAACGGTACAGAGAAACTTTGGGTGACTGTCCGGGCAGCGAGATGTCTCTGTGATTTCTAGAGTTTTTTAAATTGCTTACTTCTCATTTACTTAGATAATATTATATCCTTCTTGAGTCTTTGATGGAGTTGAAGAATAGATAGATAGTTATTATAGTTGTTTTCCTTTGTTATGATAAAAGATAAAATAGATGTAAATATTGTAATTTTTACTTGATAACTGTTTTGTTATATGTAATTTTGCTATGTTAAAGTTAAAGCCTTCCTCTTTTTTTGTTTAAACAGAAAAAGGGGAAATGATGGAGGAAGGTCATTGGTTAAAAAATAAAGAAACTGCTTGGCCCTCATAGGTTAAAACATAGGTGGGTGGAGTAAACAGAACAGAATGCTGGGAGGAAGAGGAAGTGAGCTCAGACTCGATAGCTCTCCTCTCTGGGGCAGACGCGATGAAGCTCCGACCCAGGATGGAAGTAGGCTAGAATCTTCTGGGTAAGCGTACCTCAGTGCTACACAGATTATTAGAAATGGGCTAGTCCAGGTGTGAGAGTTAGCTGAGAAGAGGCTAGATATAATGGGCCAAGCAGTGTTTAAAAGAATATAATTTGTGTGTTGTTATTTCAGGTAAAGCTAGCCAGTGGCGGGAGCTGGGTGATGGAATGCAGCCCGCAGCTCCCACAACATTTCTTTTGTCTTCTTTCTCTCCTGCTCACTTCCTTTCCTCTCAATTTCTTTTCTTTCTTCTCTTAAAATATTTGTTAATATATACAATACAGGAAAAGTTATTTCTTCATTGCAAGTCAGGGGCCCACACAGACGACCCCCTTCCATTTTGAATGCTCTAATATAGTTTATTTTCTTTGCTTCTCTTTTCTCGTCACATCAAGGTTTATGGCTCCAAGGAAATAGAAAATTGCCTTTTAATTCTATTCTCGTCTTTTAGACCATTCACAGTTGATAGACAAGAAACATAATTTGACTAACTAAACATAGCGAGTGTGGTGGTATACCTGTACTCCCAGTGGAAAGTTGGGGTTGCAGTCTTGGCAGATTGAGGCAGGATTGTGAGCTCAAGGTCAGTCTCAGCTACATAGTAAACAAAAAGACAAAACAAAGCAGAATATTGAAAAATGAACTTAACCACTCAAAGCGACCAGAAGTTCTGCCTGTGAAAGCAGGTGTCCTGCCTGTTAAATTCTGATGCCTCCGAATGCCTGGGTCTGTCTCTCATGTGCCTGAGGCACAAACTTGACTACAGATGTGGAAGTTATCAGTGCGGTTACCATAATTTTATTATGACCTAGCAGAAGATGAAATTAGGTTTGTATGGTTACTGGAAACGTTTGGGGAATCCCATCTGAGTTCCACACATTCCTGGGGACATTCGGACCTTCTGAGATCACAATGTAATCACATCATTTTCCCTTTCTTCCCTCCACTGTCCCTTGTACCCTATCTTCGCTGTCTTTCAAATTCATGGCCCATATTTTTGTTAGTTGTTGTTACACACCCACCTGCCCCCAACACACACACACACATACACACACACACACACCCTGCTCAGACTGTATAGTGTTACTTGTATGCATGTTTTCAAGGCTGACCATCTGATACCGAATAGCCAGTTCGTGTGATCTTCTCTAGGGAGGATGGTTTCTCCTGCTTGCAGCCTTCCTTAGCTGTCTGTCTAGGGTTGTGGCCCCACGAGCTTTCCTCTTCCCATGTCAGCATGCCTAGTGGTGCAATAGTTGTTCAGGGGATATTTAGGCAGCTGTTGTTGAAACTTCATGGAAATAGCTTCTGACATTTCTAGGAGACACAATCTTCATTTTTAAATTTTTTTATATTTAAAAGTTATTTTATGCATTTTACATACTGACCACAGTTCCCCCTCCCTCCCCTCCTCCCACCCTTTCTTTTCCCACCCAACCCCTTGTTCACTCCTCAGAAAGGGTAAGGCTTCCCATGGGGAGTCAACAAAGTCTGGCATATCAAGTTGAGGCAGGACCAAGCCCCTACCCCCTATACCGAGGCTGAGCAAGGTATCCCACCATAGGGAATGGGCTCCAAAAAGCCAGTTCATACACAAGGTATAAATCCTGATCCCACTGATAGTGGCTCCACAGACTGCCCAAACCATAGAACTGTCACGCACGTTCAGAGGGCCTAGCGGGGTCCTATGTAGGTTCCCTAGCTGTCAGTCCAGAGTCAGGGAGCTCCCACTAGCTCGGGTCATCTGTCTCTGTGGGTTTCCTCATCATGATCTTGACCCCTTTGCTCATATAATCCCCCCTCCCTCTCTTCAACTGGACTCTGGGAGCTCTGCCCAGTGCTTAGCTGTGGCTCTTCATTAGTTATTAGATGAAGATTCTATGATGACAGTTAGGGTAGTCACCAATCTGATTACAGAACAAGGCCAGTTCATGCACCCTTTCCACTATTGCTTAGGGTCTTAGCTGGGTTCATCTCTGTGGATTCCTGGGAATTTCCCTAGCACCAGGTTTATCCCTAACCCCATAATGGCTCCATCTATCAGGATATCTCTTTCCTTGCTCTCTCTCTCTCTCTCTCTCTCTCTCTCTCTCTCTCTCTTTCTCTCCCTCTCTCTCCCCCAAACTCAAGTATTTTATTCCCTGCTGTTTCCTTTCCCCCTCTTTTTTCCTCCCCTTCCTATTTACTCAGGAGATCTTACCTCTTTCCCCTTCCCAGGGGCAGTCATTTATGTAGGATCAACACTCTTACAGCAAACTCTCTGATCCTCTGGCTCTTACTATATTTCTGTCCCTCTTCCTCTGTGTTCCCTGAGGTGAACAAGCTGTGTTGTAGATGTATCAGTCGGGATTGGGCTCCACGACTCTGCATTTTGATCAGTTGTGGTTTTCTGTAATGGTCTCTGTTGCAAAGAGAAATTTCCTTGATGATTGGTGAGAACCACACTTATCTGTAGGTAGAAGGGCAAATATTTAGACTGATATTATGCTGGTTTATTAAAGTGGTGGTTGTAGGTTCTCCTCCAAGTTCTTTGACATCACTAGTTTCTGGGTGGTTTGCAAGATCTGCAGTACCAGGCATAGTTTCCCTTCTGCTGAGTCGATCTCCAGTCCAGCCAGAGAGCTCTCGGTTACCGCTGAGACATGGTACTACTACACCCTGAGGGTCAGGGTGCTATCCTCGTCATTGTTGTGGTTCCCAGGCATCGTAACTGTATTGTGTCATAGGAATCACAGCTGTGCAGGGCTGTTGATTGTGTTTTTCCTTTGGAATCTTGAATGACACATTCTGGTACTATGAAAGATGTTACTTAAGCAGGAGCCTTTCAGGTCAGTTCTAGCTTGAGGACCTCCGACCCTTAGGTCTAAAATGCATGGTGCCTTCAGCATTAGAGACTTACCTTCTACCTCTAGGGGGCAGCCAAGGGCAACAGTCATACCCTGTAATGTTTTGGGAAGCTCTTAGACAACCCTGACCAACAACTCAAAAGAGGTGTTGGGGATTTTGTTAGATGATCTGTGACTCTTGGGGTTTGGGAAGCATTGTCAGCACAGATGACAAAGTTTTATTTGAAAATATATAGTTTATATATAATATATAATATATAAAAGTATATATATAAAAACTATTAAATATAAACTCTTTATAAACTATATAACTATTACTATAACTTTGAATATATAGATAGAAAAGTGGGCAGACCTTAGCAGAATCATATGGCTGTGGTTTTATAAGCAGCTAAGCCAGGACTGGGATTTGTGGGAAGGAAAAGTACATTATATCCCAGTAAAAGAATAATTACTCCTCCCATTCCTTTAGCATGTCTTCTTAAAGAGGGGTCTCTTACGAAGAGATCAGCCTTCCTGAGGGGTGGCTTCTCCCTGGTGAAACACAGATCTAGCTGGATTAACTTTATATTTTGGATAGCTTGGAATATTAGGTATGTAACCAGGCCAGAGGTAGATTCCATTTTTAACCAGAAGGAAATAGCTCTTTCTTAAGGGGCCCCAACAGAATCCAGATCAAGGCCCCTCTAAAGCTATCTTTATCACTATTACCACCATCGTAATTATCCAAAGGAACCCAAACAAAAGTATTAGTCACACCCCCCCTCACTTACACAAAAATCTTAAGTCTCACACTAGAAATTATATAACAGAATAAAGTACAGCACATGGTTTATGCTCTGTAAGTAATGGGAGGATTGCGTTTTAGAATAAATCCCTTTTGGGTTAATTTTGAGAGTTTACCTAAGCAGATCATCACAGTTAGGCAATTTATTTATCCTGCTAAAATTTGAAGCTAAAACCAAAAAGAATCTTCATAGTACACAGGCTCTAACCATCTGACCACCAGTTTGGGTGATAGTTTAGTTGTGTTATCAAGTTTTAAAGTCCCATGGTCATTGTTGGTGTTTCTCTGTAGATGTGCCTACCTCACGTCTAGCAGTAGCACTGAGTGAGTCTCGGGGGTGTGGTCCTGCATCAGAAATGCAGGCATGAACTGCAGGAAGAAGCCAGGATGCAAGGAGACCACCACAAACCAGCGCTTCAGGAACTTGCTTCTCACTGGGTGTTGAAACAGTGCTGGCAAGCAGCTGTCTCTCAGCACCTCCGTTATTTATGGATGTGCAGGTTTTACTCTTCAATGGCCCTAGAGAAGCTGTGGCAAAATCGTGAGAATCACTTGTCACCCTGAAGCAATGAAAGGAATTGTGGTTTCCCCATTGGAGCTGGTATCTGCTGCTTTATTTGCACATTGGATTTTGCACACTTGCTCACTGCACATGGGTTTCTTTGGTTAGGCTGGGTCACCTTTGGCCTTGGCCTTCATGTGCCACATTCTTTCACACAAAAAGAGTGACTGCTACAGATATCAGGATTTCCTAACAGCTTCTGGTGTGCTTTGTGTTTATATTTAGTCTGTTAGACACAGGAGCAGGCTTCTCACACCAAGAGGTGAATGAGGGTAGAATGGCCTGTTAGCAATAATTTTCTTGACCATATTCCCAGGGAGTCACTTCCCAAGGACAAGGATGGGCAGCTGGGATAGCACTCTCTACCAAGAAATGAGTGTGGAAAAAAGCCAACTGGTCGTAACTGGTTCTTAGGAAGATTGGTATCCCAGTCAGAGGGAGAAGCTGAGGAAAAGGGAGGAAGCCAGTTTCCTGAAGGAATGGGGCTCTGGTGGCAGACAGGAACAGAAACTCCCACAGGCCATCTCCTTGGAGACAGCCTTCTGCTTCAACTTGGGTACAGTAAGGCTAATTTTGACTTGGATTGAGTCCTCTGTCCCACTTTTTTACAATGGAAGGAAGTACTCTCCACTTAGCCTGCATCCTGGTAGTCCCCGAGAAGGTTTGCCGGGCGAGTCTTCTGTGGAATACAGTGTCAGCATTTCATGGGTGAGCTGTGTGGTGGCCAGTGTGGGTGTGGGACAGTTGTCCTGCTCTCTAGTGTGGGTGTGGGACAGTTGTCCTGCTCTCTACCTCCTCTGGGAAACTGAACTTCTCTAAGTGTTCGATGCTGACAGGGGTCCTCCTAAACACTAGGAAGAGTGTTTAAATGGTAAAAACAAAACAGAACCATTGTAGGATAGGGAGATGGTTTGGTGGGCAAGAGCACTTACTGGGCAAGCATGCAGACCTGAGTTCAGTGTCCCCGCACACACACAAAACACCAGGAATGGTTCTGTTTGTCTGTAACCATAGTGATGGGGTGGGGGAGGGTAGGCAGTGACAACAGGATCACCAGGGCTTATTGGCTGTCAGTCTAGCCAAAACCCAGCCGGATCTAGGCTCAGTGAGAGACCCTAACTCAGAGGAAGAAGTCGCAGAGTGATGGGTAATACCTGATGTACACCTCTGGCTTCCATGTGCACACACAGGCATGCACATTGTACACACATCTGTCCAAATAGTTCACACACACTCTACACACACAAACACACCCCTTTGCATATGTATGTACAGCGGAAAATACATGCAAACAAGATGAACACAGCAGACCACCAACCTCCATTTCTTTGCTAGGTTTCTTTTCAGCTCTTGTTCATTTCCTTTGGAATTTATTGAGATGAAGATTCTTTCTGCATCCTCCTTGCCCTTGCTCAATCTCTTCCTAAAAACATTGTTATATTTACGTCAATGGCTTTCTCTTCACGTTCATTCTTCAGGCAAATTGTGGCACTGATACTTTCTGTCTCTTCTTCATTATGTTTATATATTTAGATTGCTTAAAATATAAAAGCCACACACCCTACATGTGCAGAGACAGATCAAACTATTTCCAGAAGTACATGAAAAGTTGATTAAGTTGCTTTCGCTTCTGACCCCTTCATCCCAGCCATCCAAGTTGACAAGTAGATGTGCATTTCTGAAGCTTCTCTTTGTGCTAGCACAAGTAGGAGCCAACTGTTCCTGCGTAAAAGTGAGTCTTCTTCCTTGCCTTTTACAGGAGACGAATCAATGTAAATACAAGTAAATATTACTTTGCAGTTTGTGGCTTGCTTTAAAATTACAGTGCATCCCTGAGGATGAAACACAGGCATCATTTTTAACAGATGCATACTGTTTCATAGTTTGGATATCCTGTGGTTTAGCCCATCATTCTCTTACCTGTATCCATTCTCTTAACGTAAGTATTTTGAAGTATATTGCAGCCCTGTTTGTATGTGATGGACTTTCAAGGTTGTGACGTCATTGGACCAAAGACATTTTATATACCCACCTATGACTGTTAAAAAGGTCACAGCAATTCTGTCTGTACTCTCATCTGCAATATGAAAGAGCCTCTCCCCCATGTTCTAGACACCATGGATGGGACCAGCATTTCTGACAGGTTTTAATTTTTTATTTTCTTAGTATGTGTCTGTGTATATATGCCATGGCACATGTGTGGAGGTCAGAGGTCAGTCTCAGCTGTCAGTCCTTACCTACCTTTTTGAGACAGCATCTTCTGTTTGGCTGCTGCATACAATGTATATAATTTTGTATGTGATGTGTGCACTGTGTCCCTGTTCATATGTGTGCTTGTGCATGCGGACGCATGTAATGTGGAGGCTAGAGACTGGCTCTGCGTGTCTTATTTCATCATTTTTTCACCTTGTATTTTGAGACAGGATCTCTGGTCATCCATTTGGTGACTGGCTGGTCAACAAGCCTGGGGGATTCTGCTTGCCTCTGCCTCCTTTACAAGGGCACCCTGTCACAGCCAGCTTTTACATGGGTGCTGAGGACTGAACTCAGGTTCTCACGGCAAACACTTTACCAATAGGGCCATGGTGGATTCTCTCTATCTGTGTATCTGTCTCTATGCCCGTGTGTATGTGCATGTGCCACGGCACACGTGGTCAAGGGAATGACCTTGGATGTCAGGTTTCACCTTCCTTAAGACAATACCTCATTTCACTGCCTTGTTTCTCAGGCGAGCTGGCCTGTGAGCCTCTGGTAATTTTCCTATCTCTGCCTTCCATTTCACTGATACCATCCCCAGCCAGGTTTATGTGGGTTCTGAGTATCTGAGCTCAGGACCCCATTCTTGTGCCGCAAGTCCTTTACCCCACCCCCCGGGGGGCATTTTCCCAGACTCTCTGAAATATTTCTGTCACGTTGATATGAACTAATCTGCCATGTGTACTTCACATGTGCTATGATCTGGATGTTTGTGTCCTTGTAAAAATCCTGTGTTAGAAGGGTAACCTCAAGACAGCTGTATTTAGAAGCAGGGCACAGGAGATGGTGGGTCACAAGGGCTGCACCTTCCCAAATGAGATCTGCCAGTTCTAAGAGGCTTTGGAGAGTTCTTTCACCCACTGTCCAGACACCAAGTGTTATGATTTTTGCTGCAAGTCCCCCAACACAGCTTGCTGCGGGGTTCCACAAACCAAGGTGGCTGGTTCCAGCCATGTGGCTGCAGGCAGGTCCCACAGACAGTGAGTCCCTAGAAAGTGCAAGTTCCCTGCGAAGGCTAGCAATGCAGGGTGTGGGAGGCACATGGAAAGACACATTGTACAGAATAGAATTGGATATTTATTAGTTAAATTATGGAATGCAAAGGAAAGGGGGAGAAGGGAGGAAAGAGAGGAGAGAGAGAACTGGAAGAGAGGAGGACAGAGAGAGAGGAGGGGGGAGAGGGAAAGGGAACAGAGAGTCAAGATGGCGATGGAGGGACTTCAGGGAGTGGGTGTGGCTTGTCTCTTAAAGTGACGAACAATCATAACACTGAGTCTGGGACTGGAACAGGGCTTTTCCAGCCTCCTGAACTATGAGCAGAATCGGTCTGAGATATGCAAGTTGCTTCATCTAAGGCCATTCTCTAACAGCTGTGTGGATGAAGGCAGGCGTTTCTTCTGGTCCAATGCTCGCCCTCCGTTCTTATGATGGCATCTCTATCTCCTATTCAAGTCACCTGCTCTCTTCCCTGAAACTTCCACAGCTCTGGGTGCTGCAGAGCTTCTCACCCTGCCCTGTTTTCTGTCTGCTCTCTACCCGTTCTCCTTCTATCTCTCAGCAGCTTGTTACCTCCTTCTTCAGTCCTTTGCTGTGCTTGCTCAGCTGTGAGCTGTGCCTGCCTGGCCTTTGGTTTTCCTCTCTTAAAGCTCAGAGCACTTATCAGTTGTCTGTCATTCTCAGTTATGGATCTGTCTCCAAGACACTGGTGTCACCCTGCAGCTGGAGGAGTTCAGCTGCCATCAGCCACCACACTTGCTTTTTCTTCCCTGACCTCTAGAACAACCTAGGCTCCTCAGATCAGTTATCCCCACCAGCATCTCCGGCTTTCTCAAAATGATCAGCTGTCTTCCTCCCGCCCTTAGATGTCTGTGTCATCTTCACCTCATGAAGCTACCACCCATGTGACGGTCTTGTCAAGACCCATCTGTTCCCCTTGATCCCCAATGCATTGATCTGTCACCTACCTCCTTGTGAGAAATGGCTCCCATTTTTAAACTGTAAACCCCTTTTATTTCCATCTATTTTTAGTGTTTTAAATCTGGAGTCCACATATGAAAGATAACATTGACTATTCTCTTTCTGAATCTGGCTTGTTTCACTTCCTACAACTGATGCTCTTCCACGCTTCTTTATGGGTGGATAAAACCCCATTGTGTCTCTTGACCCCTTTTATTTGTTTATCCACTGATGGGCAGCTGGGCTGTTTCTACTTCTTGGCTGTTGTGAAAGGTGCCACTATGAACATGGGTATGCAGGTGTCTCTATTGTTGCCTTAGTGCATGTTTTAAAGATGATTTTAACAGACAGGGTAGGCTGGAAATGAGGACCCAGATGGTGAGTGGTGAGTGTAGAGCTCTCAGGGGTGAGTGGAATGCTCTGAAGACATCACAAGGAACAAGAAAATTCTGCAAGGAGTAGATACGTGTGTTTTGTAAGCCAGGCTGGTTTTCCCAGCACTCTTCTTGGTTTCCAGCTGATGGTCAGTAAGACTTAATGCTAGTGTTGCCTTTGTCACCACGGCCAAGAGGACAGAGCGGGTCATCCCTGGAAACAGCACACTCCTGTCCCTGGTGTGATAGAAAGGACACAGATGGCTGAGCTCTGAGGGAATGTCCAGGGTTGGGGGAGCCAAGGACTTGGGAGGGAGGCCGTGCAGGGAAGTGACGGAAGATGCAGGCTGCACAGCTTGTCAGCTGAGTGCCTTTAGCACATTCCCGGATCACTGCTTGCCTGTTTCCTCACTTGAGATGGCAGTGAGAATGACATCCTTTCATATGGTTCCAGGGAAATCAAATGCGTGTGTGAAACACAGTGCTACGGACTGAAGAAGGTAGTAAACACAGGCAGCGTCACTACTGATGTGGGATTCCCTTTGTATGCTGAGATTACCATTAGTGAATAAAGTAACTGCTTTGGACCTATAGCAGGGAAGAACTTAGCAAGGCAGGGAAAACTAAACTGGATGACTGTCCAGGTAACAAGATGCCTCTGTCACTTCTAGAGTTTTGGAAGTTGTTGACAATGTACTTCCTGTTTACTTAGGTAATAGTAAATCCTTCTGAAGTCTTTGATGGAGTTAAAATATATGTAATTATAGTTATACTTTTTCTTAGTTATCATGAAAGATAAAGTAGATATAAATATTACAACTGTAATTCTTGCTTGATAACTGTTTTGTCACATGTTTACTATGTTAAAGTTAAAACCTTTTTTATTTAAACAGAAAAGGGGAGGTGATGTGGGATTCCCTTTTATATGCTGTGATTACCATTAATGAATAAAGAGACCGCTTTGGACCTATAGCAGGGCAGAACTTAGCGAGGCAGGGAAAACTAAACTGGATGCTGGAAGAAAGGAGGAGTCAGGGAGAAGCCATGGAGCCACAGCTGGAGACAGATGCACTGAAACCTCGCAATGATGCACAGATTAATGGAGATGGGTTAAATTAAGATATAAGAGTTAGCAAATAAGATGCTAGAGCTAATGGGCTAAGCAGTGATTTAATTAATATTGTTTCCGTGTGACTATTTCTGGAGTCTGGGCATCCAGGGAACAAACAAGCAGCCTCCTTACAACAGGGAGGCCTTGCAGGGAAGTGATGGAAGTTGCAGGCTACACAGACTTCCACAGCTTATAGTAAACTTAACTGCTGTGTGGCCTCTCCTCTATAGCAGGATGCTGCTCTTGGAGACTTTTCCTTCACGTTGTTAAGGGAGACAGCATCCTCTAAAAATTATGCTGACCCCTGCTGTCCCCTTCTTCTCGATGTTCCGATCTCTTAAGCATGTGTTACATCCTATCACCACAGGGTCTTTCTATTTTCTCTTTGACTCTGGCTTCATTCTGCCTTAAATATCATGTTAGCTACAGTCAAGGCTAGTTACTGGCTAGTCCCCTGTAGAGTCCTCACAACTGCTTTGACTTTCTTTTTAAGAATAAGAGAGTAGGGCTGGGGAGATAGTTCGGTTTTCCCAGCTTGTTGAGTAAACTATGACCTAAGTTAGGATTCCCAGGACCCATATAAAAGTCTGACACATTAATGCCTGGATCCGCAGTCCCCACACTTCTGTGGCAGTGTGGGAAACGGAGACAGGAGAGTTCCTGGAATTCAGGCTGGCTAGCCTGGTGGTGAACAAGAAGACTCTGCCTGAAAAACTGTGGGCGTCAAGGACCAACACCCAAGGTAGTCTTTTGTTTTCCACTTGCACGCCATGCATGCTGCCCTCCCCCTCACATGTAGACTAGAAGAACAAGGGCCAGGGCTATAGCACGGTGGTATGTTGTTTGCCCAATATGTGTACGGCTCTGAATTTTACCTTCAGTACAGTAAAAGGGAAAGAACCTGGAGAAATGAAATATTCAGAGCCAGGCATGGTTGTGCGGACAGTTAATTCCAGCACTCTGAAGACTGACTCAGAATTGCTAGTTCCATGCTATTCTGGGAATCATAATTAGACCCTGACTTAAACAAACAAGGAAGAGTGGAATGTCCTCCACTGCCAGGGATCCCCTCATTTCCCTTCCTGCACCTCACTCTGCAGATGCTATCATATTAGACGCAGATTAATACAGACATTTTCAGAAAGCACTTCCTGATTTCCTGGGATTTCTGCAAGTGGGTCATCTCCAATAGATGTTTCACCGTGAGACAAGTTAAACACAGTGAAAGCTGAGCTCCTGGATCTCTCATGTTCATCTTCGTACGCTTCCTCTTAATGAATGTCAGCAACAGAGCCTGGTGAGCCCATCCTGCCAGGACCTGTAGGAATTAACGGTGGTGAGTATGTCCTGCCAGGACCTGTAGGAATTAACGGTGGTGAGTATGTCCTGCCAGGACCTGTAGGAATTAACGGTGGTGAGCACGTCCTGCCAGGACCTGTAGGAATTAAGCACACCCAATGAGAAATAATTGTCCCTGATGCATTTCTTTATCTCTAATATTTAGTGGTCACCGCGTTTACTGGCTCTGTATTCTAAATGTCTTTATCCACCTCTTTTATGCCGTTGGTTGTTGTTTCAAGCTGTAACTATGTTCTACTATAAATTATTCTCTTCAGCAATTGAAATTTCTTTTTTATTGCACATGTGTGACTGTCCCAGTCTTCTCTGATAAGTCCAGTGCTCCTCTATGTAAGGCAGAAGCCCTTCCTAGGATCACAAAACTATCAGTTTCTGCCCCTGCTGTTCCCACCACCTCCCATTGTAGATAATAGCTTGACTCTGAGCTTGGGTGTGACTGACCATTGGGACTGTTCCTGCCTCTGAGCTATGAGCTACGCTTATCTAGTTCCTTCTACTGGAAGACCCTTCCTCTGGGAGTCTAGCTGGAACACACTTTTGAGGTATTCCTCTGTGGTGAAGTCCCAAGTCAATGAGTATTGTTGACGTGGTTATTGCCCCGTCAAGACCCCCATGCTTCAGCTCTACTGGAGTGGCAGAACCTCTCTGACCCCCACCCCACCAGGTTGAAGCTCAGAAGTACGGCAAAGCCTTTCTTAGGTCTGAGTGTGAATGTTGACAGGAAAGGTTCCCCATAGCCCCTCCCCATGCTTTTTTCCCCCAGCAAGCAAATGCTTTAAAAGGACGTACTGTTTGTCATCAGTTAAACATAGTTTGTGTTTGCTGATGTCCTTCTCTGCTTGGGTGTCTTTGAGCTGTGCACCCTGCTCTGCTCAGCTCCGCAAGCACGTGCTCATTGGTGGCGCCTCCCCCATGGTAGGGTCTGAAGATGGCTCCACTACAGAGACTGTTCCTACCACATGAGCTAAGCCTGCTTCCTTGCTCAGCTGCACACAACAACAGTTTCTTCCTTCCTCCCTGCTCGATTGGATGTAATAAATTCACTGAGCTTTTAGGGTGCTTCAGTTCCTCCTCTAGAGAGTATAGTCCACCCAACCCTAGCTTTTTGTGTCCGGGCATCTGTCCTTGCTTCATTCTCTCACAGCCCAGTTAGGTCAGTTCCTGGAGCCAAGCAAGGATGTGGCATATCTCAAATGTCACCTTTCCCTTTCCTTTCTTTCTTTTTTAATCTATTTATTTATTTATAATATTACTACTACTATGACTACTACTAATTACTACTACTAATAAATGTTGTGTTGTGAATACGTGGAAGTCAGAAGAAAGTTTTGTGGACTGCATTTTCTCCTTTCAACATTTGGGTTCTGAAGATCAAACTCAGGTTTGGCAGTGAGTGGTTTTATCCCCTGAGGCATTTTGTCAACCCATAAACGGCACCTTTTTATTGTGCTTCTCCCAATCCTGACACTCACATTGAAGACTCCACTGTCTATTATTATGCTCACATTAATCTAATATCTTCCTATCTATCTATCTATCTATCTATCTATCTATCTATCTATCTATCTTTTATCTGTCTAGGAATGAATTTTGGTCAATCTTAATTGTCAGCTCAACAGGACCTGGACTCACTTAAGAAGCATGCTTCTGGATGGGTTTGCAAGGGTGCTTTTGGGAAAGATTAACTAAGGGAAGAGCACCCTTCCCCAGAGTGGGTGGCACCTTCTGGAGGGTGGGTGTGGCGGAAGCAGAGCTGTTCTTGTTCACAGGTCTGCCTTGCGCCTCTCTGGGGAGTGCACTTAAACCATCATTGCTGTGGCGGTCACCGCCCTTGGCTGATGCCAGAACCTAGCATCTGCAGCCTTTCACTATGGTTTCCTGAGGATCTTTTAGGTCTTTAACACCAGACTGGAAGTACCATCCAGTTCTATGCTCTAAACAAGATGGGGTCCTCAGACTCAAACAGTCATTGTGGGTGCTATTTGCAAGATGTTCTGGTAAACACCTTTCTTAACACGACTCTTGGTTCTGTTCCTCTAGAGAACTCGAGTATAAAAACATACATGCCCCCAAACACACCCCCACACCCTCCTCACCCCCCACACTTTAGAAACGAATGACTTATCCAGAGGTCTGCCAGGCATTATGGTTATTCATGTCTCTGCCATTTAACATAATGTAAGTGGTCCATTAAAAGTAACTGAGAAAATTAATAAGTAACAGCCCCCCCCTCCTTTTTAAGAGGAGACAGGGTCTTACCATGTGACCTCTGCCTCAGTTTCCTAGTCTGGGATTGCAGGTGTATGCCACTCCATTCGGCACCCCAGTACCTCTCTTATACGCCCTTGCAGCCCATCCATGTTTGGTACTTGGTGACCAGGGACTACTCCGTGAACTCTGCCACGGGAACAGTCTGTCTTATGTTATTCATGTTTTAAAAATACTTCAATTTCAGTTTCTCACATGGCTTTCCTTGCAAGTGTCTTGTGCATGCTGTTTCATGAATTGTTGTTGATTGAATAACCAGGAAGCAAAACTTGAATCATTTCCTTCCAACTTTTAAGCCATTTTGCTTCCCGGAACACTGTTGGCCCCTCCCACAAGATTTTTGCAGTAAGGGCGTCACTGAGGCTGTGGGACCCTCTTCTCGGGGCTGACCAGGACCTTCAGTGCTGTCCCCGTGTCCTAGTGGTCTATCAGGAATCACACCCTTAGGTGTCTTGAATGACACACTCCGGAAAGCACCTGGCCAAGGAGTTTTGTCAAGCAATGGCTGTGTGCCAGGGCCAGCTCCCTCTGGCTAGCAGCGAGTGAGGACTTCTACTGTGCCAGCCAGCAACTGTTTCCTAACTGCCAAGAGAAAAACGGTAATTGCCTCTCGTTGGTTTGAATAACTTAAGATGAGGCTAAACAAGGCTATTCACCAGGAAGGAAGCAGCGGTTGGAAGTGCTCAAACAGCATAAACGCCGAAGAAGAACCGGAAAGCTCCTCTGCACCCATTATGAGGACCTGCCGGGACCTATAGGGAAGCAATGGAAATGACAGGTGACCACGAAGCAGGGATTTGTTCCATCAGAGAAGTCTAACTGCAGAGCTCTGAGTATGAGCGTGTTCTGCTTTAATAGGTTTTTAATAGGTTTCAGTCCCACTATAAGACTTATCATCTTTGAGGATTGTGTGTTTATTAGCGATGCGGAAAGAGTGAATAACACTTCGCTTATGAGTCCTCTGTTTCCTAACAGCATAGTTTCCGCGAAGATTCCAGTGCAGAACGCCTAGGTCGTAGGACCTCTCATCACCCGTGATCAGACACTGCCCCCTGGTGGCTCAAAAGGATCTCACACGTTTATTCTGAAAGGGAAGTGAGGAGATGGACCAAATCTCTGTCCATCTCCATGGTAACTTCCGCCCTAACGCTCTCCTCTCCTCACTGCACTCTGACACCAGCCTATGTGCCTCGTGACTGCTCTTCCTTCTTCTTAGGCTCTATGTGTTCTATCAAACGACGGAGGAAGCTCAGTGAGTTCCTACTATGTGTAGGGCATTCGGCCACCGCTTCAGAGGGAACCTTCAGAACATTGGCCAGAATTGCTCTCTCCGTTTTTCTAACAGGCTCTGACTCTCATTATTTGAGAGGTTATTTTATTTATTAATTTATTTGCTTGTTTATTATTAATTTTTTATTGTCAATTTCCCTTCATAAGTCCAGAGTGAAGCCTGTGGATACAAAGATCATTCCATGTGGCTACTGTTGTCTATTTAGTATCAACCCAAGTACTTGGCACTTAACGCCCCCTCAGAAAGGTTCATGGAGTGAGTCAGTGATCTCAGTTTCAGTGTGGTAGCTGTGGATAGTGGCACACTGCGGGTCACAGGGTAGAGAAGAGAGCTGCCCATTCTGAGAAAGAAGTTCATGGGATGGAGTTGTGTTCTACCCAGGTTCCCACGGGAGGCCTTTGGAACCTGAAAAGCAGCAGGAAGTGGGGTCGTTAGTACAGGTGGTTCAAGCCAGGGAAACAGCGTGGATGGAGGCACGGCTGGGAAGGACTTGGCTATGAAGTGCTAGGATTGCTGTCTAGTCAGCAGTGACGGAGGCGGGAAGTGCAGCTGGGAAGGAGAAGACAGAGCTTTGCAAGGTCTGGATGCTGCGCTTTTACTGTCTGTGGGTCGGTGACAGCCCCTGTTAGAGAAGGAAGCAGTTACATTGTTTTCGGAGGACCACCTGCTAGTCGCAAAGCTAGAGGTCCGCTTCTACGTACTTCTGCTCTACAAACAGCCATCTCCACACACGCGAAGGCATGAGTCACGAAGAACGAGAATGAAATATAGATAGCCTTGGCACAGCTGAAGGCATCAGACTGAAGGGAAGAGAATATGGTTTTGTGTCTGGAAGGCCAGAGAACAGAGGGCAAACGAGGCCGTTTTCTCAGGTTGTGTGAGCACTGCGATGAACCGTGCTGAGGGCTTGTTAAGGGCTTCCGTGAGCCTTAGAGCTACTTACTGAGCTGAAATTGTTGCAGTAAAATTCTGCAGATTCTGTGAAGTTTTCCTCAGAGTTTACTCATTCTGGGCACTGTGAAGTTGCATTAATTAAGTTCTCACTGCATAGTTTATCCGACAGTGCTAATTGCTTGCCTCACCTAAAGACCCTTATTGATTTGCTTAGACTTAGCCTACAATTGGAAAAATTTCAAATATGAAGCAAGGGAGGAAATCCTCTGAATTATCAATTACATTTTAATATTTTATTTATTACCATTTTGTGATTTTTTTTTAGAGGAAGTCTTACAAAGCCCAGACTCTTCTCAGACTGGCTCCATAGCTTAGGCTGACTTGGAACTCCTGATCTTCCTGTCTTCATTTCTCGCAATGGTGATATTTCAAGTGTGTACCACCATGCCTGGCACTATTATAATTTTTAAAAGTTTGTCTTTTAAATAATTTCTGGCATCATGCAAATAAGAGGATGAAAATAATCAATTTTCAGCCACTGCTGGTGATGTAGGATGTACAACTTGGGAAGCCTAGAGGGAGAATCACAAGTTTAAAGCCTGCCTGGAATACACGAGAGCTCAAGACCAGTTTGGGCAACATAATGAGACCCTACTTAAAAACAAAGACCAAAAACCACAGGACTAGGCATGTAGATTACTACATGTTACAGTACCTGGTTGTGTGAGTCTCCAGGTCCAGGCTTCAGTACAGCAAAATCCTTTCCAAAATGTATCCATTTGAGGTCACTATCACTGGTTTATGGTACAGAATCACAATGTCGCTGCTCTGTTGCCGGATACGGTGTGCACAGACATACTCCATGACTGAGGGTCGAGTTCTTAAACCTTTGAGATTTTTTATTTGATATTTATTGGCTTTAAATTCTTTTCATACAATAGATTTTGTTTGTATTCTTTCTCCTCCCCTGGCTTCTCCCAGGTCTCTCCTACCTCCTTACCTACTAACTTCATTTTCTTTCTCACTTTCAAAAAAACAAACAAAAACCCAAGAATCAATCAATCAAAAAACCTAAAAAGACAAATGCTAAATTTAGACAAAACCCAAACCAAACCAAACGAAAAAGCATACAAAAATCATGGAGCCCATTTTGTGTTAACCAGCTCCTCCCGAGCATGGGGCCTACTCTGGAATACAGTTGACATACAGGCCACTGCATTAGAGAAAGCCGATATTCCTTCGCCAGTTAGAGGTGGTACTTGTGCCCACGTTTCCTTCTCTAGGCTGGGATTGACTTGCTTGAGTTCGTGTGGCTCTTATGCATTCTGCCACAGTCCCCGGGAGCTGATATGTACACCAGTCAATGTTGAGCCTGGAAGACGCTGTTTCCTCGGAATCATCTATCACTTCCTTCTGCCCCCTCTTTCTAATAGCTCCCCGAGCCTCGAGGGGAGGGCTTTGATGGAGACATCCCATTTGAGTCTGAGCACTCCAAAGTCTCTCACAATACACATTGAGCAGTTGTGGGTCTGTGTTGGTTTCCATCTACTGAGAGAAACTTCTCTGACAAGGGTGGAGTATATACCCATCTATGGGTATGTGATTATGTCATGAAGAGGTTTTATTTCTACATTTCAGAAGAATAATTGTAGTAGGTTTTTATCTAGGGCCTGTGATGTATCTAGTCTCAGTTCTTAACCAGTTCAGCAGTGTCAGGGTCCATCTGATGGGGTCCATCTGAGACTACCTAAACATTAAAAAACCCTTACATTATAAGTGTGCGTGTGTCTAAGTGTGGACTTACATGTGTGAGTGCAGTGTCTACTGCAGCCAGAAGAGGAGCCAGGCTGGTGTAAGCTGCATGATGTGGGTTCTGATCTCTCCATTTAGGGAAGAACACTCTGCAGTTTCTTATTCTCTGGAGATCGTGTCTGGGTCTATGTGTTAATTTGTGGTAGTTAGCCATCTACCATTAAAAGTTTCTCTGGTGAGGGCTGGAGGATGCACTAACACATAGATACAGAGATAAGTCAGTAGAAGTGGGTTTAAAGCCACGTCCATTTAGGGGAACACAGAAGGCAATTTTCCTTAAGCCTTGTTGGCCAGAGGCTCTTAATCTCAGTGTCTTGGGAGTGGGCCTTAGAAAGCAGGAAGTGGTTGGTTACTCTCCTAACATTCAGCTACTGCTGTCCTACCGCACATCTGTCAGGTTTGTCTCTGTAGCTCCCAGCTGGGGAAGACCGGTGATCACTTTTCTCCTCCAGTAGAGTACACAGTGCCAGTGCAGATGAATCTTCCAGGGGGTACCAACTTGAATTCTGTGTTCTGTAACTTCAGCAGCAGGGTCTTACCGTCAAGTTCTGGAGAGTAACCAAGAGCAATAACAGTAGCCTATAATGATTGGGTTCTAGGGGACCCCAATGACCAAAAAAAACCCAAAGGAGGTAACCCATTCCTGGCACTGAACCTTTTATTTGATAACTTATGGTGTCTAGGATGGGTAGTGTTGCCCTATTATCAGGTAACTCTATTTAAATGTTCTATGTATAGGAAGCTTCTATGAGAGTAGGTTTCCGTATGACTTTCTAGAGGGGCAGAAAGATTCTGAGAGCCAGAGGCAGAGGATGATCGCGACATCCACTGAACACACAGCAGGGCAGTGCACAGTTGTTACAGCATGCATAATATCGCGCAAACTCAAGCCCGACGAAATTCAAGCATGAAGGGGAGGTCATTATGAAACCCTAGCCCTAGCTGAGGAGTTACTGGCACCTGATAACTTTAAGGAGAGGGAGGGTACATTAGAAGAGTGAGACCCCGGTAGGTCCACCACACTGCGATAGGTGATTCTACACCCAGTAGCACATGGATGGCACAAAGTGGATTGCATGGGTTAATAAATAAAGGACACGAATTTGGGGGCTGTGTGGGGAGTTAGGGGTGGTTTATGAGGGATGGGAGAGGAGTGGAAAGTGACTGTGACTGAAATCCATCGTATTACGTTTCTTAGAGGATTCATTTAAAAAATGAAAACGAATAAAATCTGAAAACAGTAAGGTTTATGTCTTTGTTTCAGCCATTCATTTTGTCCATTCCTTCCACAGTTATTTATAGGCTTCTGCCATGAACCTGGTGTGCTGTTAGACATTGTGATCTTTCCAGAAACTCAAGGAGGTGATGGTATTCTACCCATCTACAAGACTGTAATTTGGGAATTCAGACTCTTTATCTTAAGTGAGGAAAAGACACAAGCAGATTTCCCCATTAGAGCCCCACCTTTGCGGGCGTGTGTGGAGCTTACTGCAACGGGTGAATTATTCGAGAAAGGACTACCCTGCTCTCTGCACTGCTTTCCTTGTTCTCCTGCATTTGGCGTTAGCTTCATTCTAGAAAAGAGAAAAACCCAGCCAAGCAAACACAAGCTAGTTAAATTTAGAAGATTTCACTTGATGCTGTAATCGACATTCTAAATGTCTGTACGTGCTCACATTTCAGACTTCCCACCTCCTCCTCCCTTGCTTTTGCTATTCCATTTGCGACTGCTTGCTTCTGCTTTGCATTAGAAACGATGCTCCCTTCTTCCGTAACCACCACTTTCAAGCCAAATGTGTGAACTGTAATGGTTTCCTGGGTAGGCACCCAAAACAGTAAATGCTGGGTAAACTCTTGGAGTGCTCTGTTTTTCCTCATCATTTCTTTTATAGTGTATTGTTGTTCTCTCAGGGGACCATGAAAAGCATAGAAACAAAATATTGTTGCTGAGTGAATGCTTCTTAATGAGCTGACAAATGGATCGCACGTGGGAAACTTCCTGCAGCTGTTTGAATTTATAACTGATTTTTATTGCTGCATTTTGCAATGTGTTTCCTCACTAGAGTAAATGTCATGATTTAAAGGGTAAATGTAGTATATTTGGGCTTCAAAATGATCAGTGGAAATATATTTATTTATATTCTGCTCTAAAATTGATGACATATGGGTCCTTATTATAGGGTAGTAGTGTTTTGATTGTGTGTGTGTGTGTGTGTGAGAGAGAGAGAGAGACAAAGACAGAGAGAGACACACACAGTGTGTGTGTGTGTGTGTGTGTAGAGCTTCTTACTGCAGACACAGACAAAATTAAAAATTAAATTTCTAATAAAGCTTCCAAAAGAACCTTAGCAATGCAGTCATGACACAAAACAATCCTTCAGAAAGCGATTTGAGATGAGTTTAACATACAGTTCATGAGAAGCACATTCCCCTCCTCTCCTTCTAGATAGAAATGATAAAGATAAAAAGTGCTCTGCTTTACAGGAGCCTGCGCTGCTTACTAGAGGTCAGGCATAGCTGCTAGGCCTTGGAGTCACAGTTCACTTCATTTGTTATTCCTCCCTCCCTCCCTCCCTCCCTCCCTCCCTCCCTCTCTTCCTTTCTTCTCTTTCTCTTTTAGATAAGATCTCACTCATCTCAGACTGTCCTTGACCTTGCTATGTAGCTAAGGATAATCTTGAATTTCTCATCCTCCTTCCTCCACCTCCCAAGCATGAGCTGTCAGCCTGGCTAGCGCAGCTCTGGGGATCGAACCTAGGATTTAATGTGTGCTAGGTAAGCACACTGCCAACTAAGCAACACTCCTAGCACCTCATTTAATTTTCATTACAACTTAATAAAGTGTGTATTGTTCCTATCCTGCAGTTTATAACCGAAGAAATAGGCAAGAAAGGGTTAAATAATCTGCTTATTGCTACATGACTGATAAGTGGCAGCAATGGGGTTTGAACCGGGCCCTTTGGCTCAAGCATCTTTATTGTTGCCCAGTACACCCTGCTGCCTTTGTGGGGATCAGAAGCTGGCTCCAGAATCCAGATTCTTGATAGTGGATTAGGCACAGAGGACAGAGAATGTCCACACATCTGTGTCTAGACAGGCTTGTGGGAATAGCCTAGTTGCCTGGTACTTGTTTAAAGAGTATAAGACAAGCCTAAGATGATGACAAGAATTTTGACTGAACAGTTAAAATGATGAAAACATAGAAGATGAGAAGTGACGTGGGCTGGGAAGGAATTGCTGGGAGTTTGTAGATGATGTCTTACTTTGAGATTATCTTTATCTACAGAGATGTTGAGCCACCAGTTGGACACAGGAGACTGCAGTTCAGGTGACAGACTGAGAGGCAGATTTAGAATTGCTAACATATGGACACTGGGCTGCAGGCTTGACACAATGCTCCAAGGGGGGCAACAGCGACAGTAGGAGGAAGAAGCCCGAAGACTGAATCCTAGGGGAGCCCAACATGTACACCTTGGCCTGAAGAAGAGGAGCCAACTAAGGAGACAGTGGAGCGGCAGCACTGATGAGAGAGAGCCTGGAATGTGGGTGTTAGAGAGACAAAGAGAACAAGGGGGACAGAGGCCTGCACGGTCAGTGGAATGATTGTTGAGAATCTCCACTCTGCACTATGGGGTCACTGGCAGCTTGGTTGGTACCATACAGCTTTGGTGGGATGGGGGTAAAGCCTTATGGGAGCAGGTTAGGATTCGGGCAATTGGATTAGATCTGCAGGGAGTGCGTTGTTATAAGATGGGGCCAACCCATGTGCTTGACTCCTCTGTGCTGCTTTGCCACATTGACGCGCGGCCAGCATGCCAACACCAAGGGTGGTTGTGTCCTTCAGTCACAGATAAAGTTCTTTGTAAGCTACTCAGTCTGAAGTGTTCTGCTACAGCTCCACACACTAAGATCAGAGTCTTTGAAAGGTATTGCCTCACTTCAGCGAATCCAAGAGCCATCATCTTTAACGACACTGGTGGCAGTTGCAAGCGCCAGCAGGCTGTGCCAGCCCTGCCCTACAGTCTAGCGGGATGCAGCCCTCATGGTCTCTCTGTTGGGCTGGTGCTTCGCACGGCAGCCTATCTTGTCAGACATTGTATCCTGTGTTCCTGGCATCTCTCAGCTTCTTAGGTGTCCATTGTATCTTTCAGGGCTTCATACATCACCACCTTAGGGGGATGTTCATGGAATCTGACCCTGTTCCATGTTGTTTGGCCTCTAGGGCTTTCCTTATGCAACTGAGTGGAAGCCTCCACGATCCTGCAGCTCCAGCATTCTGTATGTGGGCTACAGCTGATTGGTTGGTGGGTGGTCCCTCTAGGGCATCATCTACAATAGCCTCTGAGTGCCTGGATGGTTGAACCGGGGAAACACTTTTGCAGGTGTCTCCGTGTGAGCAGAGCCCTTCCTTGCATAGGTGCTGACTCTCAAAGGCGAGTCTTCCTAATGAGTTTATACTACTTCCTTCAGCACTTCCCCATATAGCAAATGGGGTGGACCAAGGCTTCAACACATGAGCCTGTAGGAGACTTTTCACGTGTAGAATAACAAGGAATATGCACAGCACATCTCCCTGAGATGCCTGCAAACTGCGAAGAGGAAGCAGAGTCCACAGGAGAGGGAAAGGGTTAGGGGTTTAAAGGAAGGCAGCACACAGCGTTAGTACAGAATCCCACACCCCGAGGCCAGCGTGGATGTATACATACCCATCTGGAGACAACTTAACTCAGATGCCACTTTGTCAGGAACAAGCAGGGACTCCAGGTTTCAGAGAGCTGTGTAACTGCTGCCTTGTGCAAATGTGATCTGCAGACAGCCAGCAGCCCGGGAGGTGGGCTCAGTGGGACCAGTATTGGCCCGGGGCTGTAGCTGAAGTTTAGCCTTAAATTTCTAGCTATGGAGCCATGTATATCTGGGTGACAGAGAGTTCTAGTTTTCACTGAAGTTTATATTTTTGTCATTTAAAATAGTCCTTTGTGGGATGAGAGATATCTCAGTGGTTAGAGCACTTGTTCTTGGCAGAGGACTCAGGTTTGATTCCCAGCTCATAACCGTCCATAACTCTAGTTCTGACCTCCACATTCACCTCACATGGATATGGCGCATGGATGCACATACAGGCAGAACATGCATATACATATAAAATAACATAAATAAAACTAAAACATAGTCCTTGTATGACACAAAGCTTAACTTCAAAGTCAGTCAGGGTAAAAGCAAGCGTGCACTACCAGAATATAGAGACCCGAGAGAAGATGGGAACTCATGACTAGCTGTGCTCAGGCATTATGTGGAGGGATATTCTCATGTGAATACATTAATTCATGCTCTTCATTCTCCCAGCCACTCCATAAGGAGTGTCTGTATGTATTGAACATTTGCTAAATGATGGAAATCAACAAAAAGCTAGAGCCTGTGTTTCAGAGGAGATTATAGTTAAGTGAATAAAAACAACTTAGCAAACAGAAGTTACAAGAGTGTAAAGCATATTAATAAGTACTAGTTAGCAAATGTTTCTTGTGTACTGGGTGCTGCCTGAGCCCTTTCTCACAAGCTCACTTAATCGTCTTTGCAGCCTATCGATATTACATGAATCATCTCAACCGAGATTTACTTTTTCTGAAATATTGTTGTGCAGGCTGTTGGTCAAGCAGGCTTAGTTTTGGGTTTTGTCAGGTTCAAATCTGCTTCACATGTCTCTACTTTCCCTTTGTTTCAGAAGCTTCCTGAAGCTCTCACGGTGATCACAGAGGGTGGGGTGTTAGCTGCCAGGCTCCTGGACATTTCAAATTCTAACCTAGACACCAGATTCACTGTTGCTGCGCTGCTCAGAGTAGGGTGCGTGGCCATCAGTAAGATGGAGAAACACATTGTTCCTCCTGCCATGAGAGGTGCCGGGAGCTCATGGCTGCAGGGAACAAGTGACTCAAAGAGACAGAGTTGCTGCTCTGTCATCATAAAGTGGAGATTTAATGAAGAAAGAACAGATCGGCACAGCTAGAACCTAAGCCTGGAGGCTGTGAAACGATTTTTGCACAGGATTCTTTAGCAGCAGGAAGGGGCACAGGTTAGGAAGGGCTGTATAGGGAAGGTCGCCTTTGGGGGCTAAGCCTGAGTACTGTCAGGTAAGATTTCAAACCTAACTGTGGAAAACAACTGAGGTCATTAGCACTTGTGGGAACAGTATCCTTGGGGGAGGTGAGAAGAGAGGCAGATGGTGGTAGATTAAGGGGTGAGTGGGAGGAGAAGGAGGAGAGCCAGTTTCCAGAGCCTGGCTGAGGAGGAGGGAAAATCCTGCAATAGGGTAGAAAGAAGGAAGAATATCACCTTTTTGTCTTTCTTAATTTTTTCCATCTACTAACTTGGGGTTTAGCTTGTTGTTTTCTGAGACTTTGAGGAGGGTCTTTAGGTTATGAGCTTCATTCTTCCTGGATTTCATGTGTGGATTCTCATTGTCATGGTTTTCTCTGAGCATGGCCTTTGCTGTGTCTACTAGCTTGTGTTCTGTTTTCATTGGCTTCTAGGAACTTTTTATCCCCCCCCCCCCCAGAGTTGTGTGGTATTGTCTCTTACTGTTGACTTCTAGTTCTATTTCATTATTATCTGAGAGGGTACAAGTAGCAGTTTTATCTCTTTTTGTATTTGTTAAAATTTCCTTCATGGCCTACAATGGGATCTGTTTTAGAGAAAGTTCTATTGGCTGCTAAGTATGTGTATTTTGTTACTGTTAGATGGAATATTCTGTGGATGTCTATTTTTGCTTTTGATTTGCGGTAGAGTCTCATGTAGCCTAGGGTGGCCTCAAACACGATATATAGCCAAAGATGACCTTGAACTCTGCCTTTGCTCCCTTGGGGCTGGGATTATAGCTATACATCACTGTGGCAACTTGTAGATGCTTACCAAGTCCATTTGATGTATGGTACAGTTTAACTCTGAGCTTCCTTTGTTGGTATTTTTGTCTGTGTCATCTTTCTATTCAGGATAGTAGGGTATGAGAAAACTTTTTATCCTTGTACCTGGACCTATCTACTCCTTTATATGCAGTCAGTAGTGTTTATAAAACTGAGTACGCCAATATTTGATGTCTAAATATTTGCTATCTTATCTTTTTGGTGCATTGATCCCATTACTGAGATGGATTGATTTTCGGTGTCTCCTCCCACTAATTCTGGCCTGCTGTTCCAGACGGAAGAGTGACCTCCCCTGCCTGCTTGCTGCTTCACTCTCTCTTGCTGTACAGTTTTCCATCCATGATCTCTGTGCGTGGTTATCTGTGTGTACTTATTTGTCTTTGGCAATGAATTAATATTTTCTGTACACCATAAACTTTATTCAGATGGAGTACTAATACTTTTTACTTTATTTTCTTCTCCTTCTTCTTCTTCATCATCATCATCATTATTATTATATCAGTTTTACTTTTTGGCATTTTTAGACAGGATTTCTCTATGTAACCCTGGCTGCCCTGGAACTAGTTCTGTAGATCAGGCTGGTTTTGAACTTGTAGAGATCTGTCTGCCTCTGGCTCCCGAGTTCTTGGATCAAACTTGGTCACCATGCTTGGCTACTTTCTTATTTTTTAAGTTTTATATGCATTGCCTGTAATTACAGCTTGATTTTAATCCTCCTATTTGAGCACAGTTTCGGGAAATACAGTTTCATTTTTTAAGTGTTCAACTTCTTGTTGCTAAACTCTTTTAATAGTTACCATCTAGAGCTCTTCAATCCAACCAATGCACATACATGCTTATTGCCTCACGGCCAGAACCCAGAATCAGTATAGGGGGTGCCAGCAGATGAATGAAGACAGTGTGCCATCCCCGAGGGACTTTCATTCTGCTCTTAGAAAGAAAAAGATGATGATATTTGTATAAAAATGAATCAAGGTGGACGTCATCATGTGATGCCAAATAAGCCACATCCAGAAAGACAAATGACCCTTTCTCTCATATGTAGACTG
>JABTXL010016972.1:5046973-5057255 GCA_025134845.1 Neodon shergylaensis | reverse complement strand
AGACAGACAAATGCCCCCCTCTCTCTCATATGTAGGCTGTAGACTAGAGAAATGAAGACAGACAAATGCCCCCCCCCCCTCTCATATGTAGACTGTAGACTAGGAAGTAAAGAATTGTTTGGGAAGTGGAGATACTAGTGGGAGTGGTCTGGGACTGGAAGGAGGTAAAGGAGAAGACAAAAATCAAAGTACGCTTGGGATGTTGTGGCACACGCCATTAATCCTAGCACTTCTGAGGCAGAGGCAGGCGACTCTCTGAGTTCAAGGCCAGCCTGGTCTACAGAGTGAGTTCAGTGGAGAAACCCTGTCCAAAAAAAAAAAAAAAAAAGTACAGGATAGACTTACATGAGAATGTCTAAGTTAATCAAGCCCACCCACCATTTTTTTGTATTGAGTACATGCTAAGAAGGAAATGAACAAAACACAATACCACCTCCAAAGTACCCAGGGTTTAGTGGAATGATGCTCTGGGGCTTGGTCTCCAGTGCCCTTAGGTCCTTAGAGCTCAGTACAAATGCACTAACTAGATACCGAGGTGAAGAGTGAAGGGCTGACTAGGGCACAACAGGAGGGGGAGTGATAATTGAACGGGCTCTGACTTTGAATCCATGTGGCCTGGCTTCACCTCTCTTGATCAATTCATATAAAGGATATTTAGAGAATGAGGTAAGAGCTTTATTTTCAAGGGACTTGAAAGACATCTTTGGAGCTCACCACCCCCACCCCTGTTGTCCTTTTGAAAAAGAGACCTCTTAGATCTTGAGACTGCTGGGGAGGGTTTCTCACTGCGTGTGTTTCCCAGGCCCTGCAATAGCCTGCACTGGTTTTTCTTCGTTCTCTCAACTATGCTAGTAGAACTGTTATGAACGTCTCCTTATGCTTTGTAAGGTGCTGTTTCCTTTATCCTGCTGGAATCTATGCTACTATGACAATCAGTAAAAATGTATTAACGACCCTTGGATACTCAAGCCTCTGTTATGGGTAGCAAACAGACACCGAGTGGCCTCTGAAGACACAGCCATGGAGGATAAAGGACCAGGAAGATTAGTTAACCGGGCAGAGCAAAGAGCTGGGCAGAGAGCTCAGTGGATAAAGTGCTGGCTTTACAAGCATGAAGACTGGAGTTCAGATCCCCAGAACCCACCTAAGGTCACAGTCTGTAGTGGTCACCTGTAATCCAGCATCCTGATGGTAAAGTAAGGGGAGGAGAAAGGAGAACCCGTATGTTAGGAGTCAGACTAGCTTAGCAACAAGAGATCCTACTTCAAACAAGATGGTCTGAGGACAGACAGCTGAGGTTTCCCTGTGACCTCCACACACACACTGTGTCATGCATGTTTCTATACTCATGCGTAGGGCCATGTATACATATACAGTTCTCTGTCTCTCTCTGTCTCTGTCTCTCTCTGTCTCTCCCTCTGTCTCCCCCCCACCCCCCCAGCTGTAACCATGGGGAACAACAGACTCACGGCAGAGGCTTTGCTCTGGGAGTAAGATGGGGACAGAATTGAAGAATGGTCCTTCTTCCAACACTGCACAGGAGCTGTTCAGGGGGTGCCAGGATTTCTGAGGTGCCTGGACGCTGTGCAACTCTTACCTTTAGATGAGCACAGCTGTGCACTTCTCCTGTTCAGTTTCACCCATTTCAACACTGACTTGCTTTTTAAATTTGTTCCCAGTGAAGAGAACTCTGAGTTACTCCTCTCATCGCTGTGGCAAACACCTGGACTAAGCAGTTAAGGAAGGAAGCATTTATTTTAGTTCATGGCTGGAGGGTCCAGTCCTGAAGGAGGAAAGGCTGGGCGGGTGGCATGAGAGACAGTTGTGTTGCAGGTGCAGGCAGGAGGCAGGCAGAATCCTGGTGCTCAGTTTTCTCTCTTTAGTTCCCATTTTCATTCAGCCAGGGAAGCCAAGCCCATGGACAATGTGGCCGGTATTTAAATTGGCTCAAGCCTCTCTGGAATCAACCTCACAGCCACACCCATAAGCATGTTTCTTAGCTGATTGAGGATGCAGTCAAACTGAAATGAAGACTGGCTATGCCCTGGACTCGTGCACAGATGAAGGGAGGAAGGGGGAGGGGCTGTGAGGTCTCTACATTGATCTTGATGCATGGCTAACTGACTTGCTGGTTTTCTATATGGGCGACAGACAGTGATAGAACCTGGGTAAAAAAAAACTGAGCTGAACATTTGGTACCAGCAGGGTGGCAGTCATTGGAACCGCCCACTAAACATTCTTGGTTTTCTTCCTCTGTGATGGGGGTGAACCTTCTTGTGGACTTGGTGTAGAATGGACCCATACCACTTGCTTTGGTGTGGTGTGTGCTACTTTGGGTGGAAGCTTGGGAACACCCAGTGCCTGACAAGTCATGCTTGCAATTTCCCTTCTCTATAGTGACCAGAAAAGCCTTTGATTCCAGAGTGAGAAATGACACAGACATAAGGCCACAGAGACCCATGTTAGCTCTGTAACAGGAATAGCAAATAAAATACTGCAGCTCTAATTCATTGTGATTATAAAATATATTTCAAGATCATAGCCTTACCTAGACTGTCACCGTGTCTTGAGTTGTAGTGACCATAACTGTATGCAGAGCATGGCATGGGTGTGGAGGTCTGAAAAAACCACACCAACGTGTGTCAGAGTGTGCTGTGAAGGGGAGTGGCGTCGTGAGGAAAGAGGGACTCACGGACACTTTAGTGTCGTCCATGCGTGAATGGGAGGGTAGTAAGGTGGCAAACAGACCAGATCAGTGTGCAGAGGTGGCTCAGACTGGAGCAGAGGTGTGTCAGGAGGTGGTCAGGGTGTCTATGAGGACCCGATGGAGGCAGTTCTATGGAGTGAAGAGGGACCCAGGATGAGGATGGTGTTAAGGGATAGCTGATGCGGCTTGGTGCTCACTTGGAGATGGTAATGGACATGGGGAGGAATCCAAACTGGCTCTGAGGTTTGCCAAGGTTTGTTTAAGGCCTTGCATGTGCCTGTACAAATGGTCTGATAAAAGGCCAGGAGTGGTTATGCTGGATGTTAAAGCCATGGACTTGACATCTCTCTCTTCTGGTCCTCTCCCTCAGCACAAGAGTGGATGGTGCAGTTATGCCTGTTGGCACATTTCAACTTTATTTCCTACTCTGACATGTGGAGAAGACTGGTGAAGAACCCATGGGCAGATACTTAAGTTTGAATCTGGAATGTTCCCCCAAGTTTCATGTGTTAAAATCTTGGTCCGGATACAAATGAGGCATAGTGGGATCTCTCTCTCTCTCTCTCTCTCTCTCTCTCTCTCTCTCTTTTTCCTTCTTTCCCCCCAGGTGAGCAATTCTTCTCTGCCACACAGACTTCATTAGAGGTTGCTTTGCAATGGGCCCTAGCATAAAGGAATCAGCCAATCACAGGATGAAACCTTCCTGACTGTGAGCTAAAACACAACTTCTTCCTTGATGGATTGTTCTTGGTATTGTAGTTCTTGTAGCTATTCTGACACAGCAGGCTGTTGAGGGGAGAACAGCATTTTTTGGTGTGTGGTCATTCTAGGGGTTTTGGGTATAGAAGATGCGGGAGAGATGGCTGGTTCAACAGACCAATAGTAGTATCGTGTGAATTTTCACAGACCACTTCAGAGGCATTTATGGAACTTAAACGTAACCCTCACCAGGGCAGGAGTGTGGTAAGAATATCTCTAAGTGGATTCAGGCTATGAACTACTCTTCTCTAAATGCCGTGGCTCCACACAAACAGCTTCTAGTTCATTTGTGAAGGGACTGGAGAAACCTCAGATATTGTTGGCATTTGTGAAACAATATGTGTGAGATGCCAAGCCATTGTCCTTTGACTTTGCCTGTTTCTTACCGTAGCCCTGCCTGGGCACATCATTTGTTACAATGAAGCAGCACTTCGGTTCTTCCCTCTTGGTGCCTTCCACTCTCTGCTATCTTTTGGGTAGGATTGCATGTGTTTCCCTTCATCCCCTGACTATCATGGTCCTCATAGCTGAAACTGTCCTCCATGGAGCAGTGGCTAGGACTCCTCCACACAGCAGGAGCCGTGTGTTTACAGTGAGGCTTGGGAAGATGGCATAGCATCCCCTGGGGGTAGTGGGCAACAATGAACACTTTGGCACCAAGGTGCAGAGCTCAGGGATAAGAAAGGGGGGGGGCAGCAATCTGGTTTTTGTTTCTTTGTTTCCCTTTACTGTCCAGCAATGAAGATCAAATCCAGGGCCTCATGCGTGCCAGGCAAGTGAACAGTCAGTCAGCTATGATCAAACCCCCAAGACAACCTGCAGAACTACTGGTCTAGAGCAACTTCACAGACGGTCAGTCTACACCAGAGCAGTGAAATTTGGGGAGTGTTTGCTGTAAGGCAGGTACTGGGCCCTGCACGGGTGGCATGACAGTCACTTCTCTGTGGCCCGGTTTTTTCTTTTTTTCCTTTTCTTTTTTTCAACATTAGGCTAATTCTTGTTTAGGGAGGGATACACTGTAGTATGAGTGTGAGGAGTGTCCACTATTCTAATACTCAGAAAGCCTCATGGGAGTAATCTGTTTCTCTTCAACCTGCCAAGTGGACTAGCAATATCGCTTACTGTTTTGGGGCCTAATTAATTAATCTTGGGATTTGTGGTCATTCATGGTCATACTCTTAGGGGCCAATGAAAAGCCTCAAAGGTCACGTTTTCCTACCAACTTATGCAAATCAGAATGAGAACAGAGCTTGCCCTGGTCTAACCAGGAGCCCAGTGTTTACAAGCATGTACACTGGGCTGAGAGATGCTCAAGTCCTTGGCACTGGGTGCTCTTTCACAGCCCCTGGCTTGGACTCCTAGCCTCAATGTGGTGGCTCACACCATCTGTGCCTCCAGTCCCAGATTTACTACCCTCTTCTGGCCTTCTTGGGTACTGCACACATGTGGGCACAGACATAGAGCAGGCACAACATCCATCCACAAAAATAAAAATAAATAAAATCTAAAAAATAAAACAATTAAAAAAGCATGTGTATCTTTTTTTAAAGACATGTTTTCACTGTGTAGGCTTGCAATACTAGTACTTGGGAGGCAGAGACAGTGAGTTTGAAGCCAACCTGATCTATATAGAGAGCTCTAGTCCAACCACAGGCTACATCAGAGACCCTATCTAAAAATAAAGTGTATGTATCATTGATTACAGTGTTATACAGTGCCATTATCCCACAAATTCTAAAGGACATTCAAGAGAGACACCAGGTGGCCTCAACCTTAAACTTAGATAGTGCGCTTATGAGTCCAATTTACTTATTCATAAATCTGTATTGTTTCAATTACTTATGACTTTCTGCTCAAACTGGATGCTGTTTGTCTGGTCCTATAAAATCCATCTGGGTCTCTGGCAGGATCCTGCTGTGACCATGTGTGCCGTGTGCTCATTGGCAGGACACGGTTTGGCAGAGTGGCAAGGAAGTCACATTTTAACAGACGGTCCAGGCTGGGGGTGTCCTGTGGGCAGCGTAAGAGAACCTGAGGCGGTGCCAGTAACCTCCCAATGCCTGGAACGAGGCTCGAATCCTCAGCACGACTAGTCCAGACCTTCAGCTTCTCCTTCACTCTGACTGTTGCTAAGGGGAACAGGCTGAAGGTCTTCCCCACTGTGTCCAAGGGAGGGGAGAAGAAGTGGCCTGCTGTTTCGCGAGGGAAGTCAACCAGCAGGCCATTGGCTTCCTCCATAATAATTACAGCCTGTTTGCTTGTGAGGTGGCCCCGTCTAGCAGCCACCCTATCATGATCTGAACACCAGGGTCGGGACATACGGGGCCCAGAGACCAGACCAAACCGTTATTAGTTCACAGAACTCCAAGTCTTTATTCATCACAGCTTGCTCACAATGACATACAGGAAAATAGCACTAATGGAGGGTAAATATGCAGGCAGCAACCTTGGGAGTGGGGAGTTGGGGGAGAAACGACCTCAGAACTGCAATAGGTACGTATGCTGGGTATCTGCTGATTCTTTTAGTTGGCACAAATGCCCTGCCTAGCCCCCTAGCTGCGTCAGCCTCACAGATGGAGTGGTGTGGTTTTGTTTATAGGCAGGATTGCCCTACACTGGGGAAGAAAGACCAGCTTGAGTGAAAGTCCACAGTGTGTGTGTGATTTTGTTTGTGTTTTTAATGCAACAACCAGCTCACAGTCTCCAAGTGGAAAATACTCAGTAGCATCATGTGCTTGTACTACAGGCAAAAGCTTAATACGAACATCATCACCCATGGCATCCACAAGTAAGCCACCCGACACGTTAACTACTTCATTCCATCCAAATAACTGAAATAAGAGAAGTAAGCCCACTTCATGAAGAACGACCTCAGGGCTCCTTGAACCCTTGGACTTCGCATTTGTGTTCAGCCTTTTGCTTCTACCCTGATGGAGCTCAGATCTGTCTTCCCATCCATCCCTTTCTAAGACCTGAACACGCATGTAGCACATAGTCCATGAGAAGCAGAAGTAAGCACTAGGACTGGTGTTTTCCTTAGCCTGGCTTTGTGGTTTCTAGGCAGGAAGCAGATGTGGAGGTTCTCATGGAGACATGATACCTGTCATTTAGGCGTGGCCTTGGTCAAGCTAGAGATTATGAAGTCATCTAGGTCACTAGGCAATGGTGGGTTTCTAGCACCATAGACTGTCTACTGACCTCATTTTTTCTGCTGGAGTGAGAAGGGAAGGGACTAGAGTTCCACATGGGGAGCTTCTGGAAGAACAGACCTAGCGAATTCATTGGAGTGGAAAGACACAACATCGAAAGCCTGTTACAGGACATGTAAGATTATGAAATAACTTGCATAATGCAATACTTGTATTTTTTAACAAAAATGTAAATATTTACAAAATAAGATCCAAGGTACTTTTTTTTTAAACATCAAGCAAAACATTCTGCAAAGGGACCGCATTGATTTTATTTTATTTTTGATTCTGTTTTTTGTTTTGTTTTTAATAATGAGTTCTTTTTAAACCATGTCATACATTTCCCATACTGATATCTCATGATCCATTATAATATAGGCAGAGGGATTTACTATGGGAGGGGCGTGCCATACCCGCCATTGCTTCAGCCAGACAGTTCAACCTGGAGCTCCTTGTTCCTGCGCACCTCCGCAGCATGCCTCTCCTAGAAGACATCCAAGCAGAAGAGGTTAGTCCATAAGGCCCAGAGAGCTAGGAGGGCCACCCTAGCCTTTGCTGGACATATTTGGTCAGAAATCATGCAGTGTGGTATCTACCTAAACCGAAATTCCTAAAGAAATTTTCTTCACATCACAAGGAGAATGTGTGCCCAAGAAACATCACAGTAGAGAAGACTACAAACATCTTTATCACCCCATACTCCTCCCCTGAGGCGCCACCCTCCCTCGTTGGTGATCAAACCCTGGAACCAAGTACCTTGTAGGTGATAGGCAAGCCCTTTACTGAGTAGCTGTACCCTAATCCTGCACTTCTAACAACAACAACAATGTTCTTCTTTTAAAAATTATGATTAAAATGTCAAATAATTAATAAAAAGATCTTGAATATATTGACTTCTGTATGAATTCTGAGACCGGCAATAAAATATAACATTGTTGATTTCCCCATCGCCAGTCTTTAATTCCTTTTTTTGGACTATTTTGAGGGATTTGTGCTTGCCCACAGGCCTTCTGGGAAACAGATCCAGAGAGAAGACTTTGGTATGTACCACTTTCTAAAACCTTGTTTGAAATGGCTCTTCTGAACTTGAGCCCAGCAGTGTTTCCAGAAACTCTGGCACACGCTGGATGAGTCAGTCCAGCTGAATCATCTTTTCATGCCACATTGAATATCTGGGGTCCCCACCCTCATTCCCACTCGTGAGGACTGTAACCATAGGCTCTAAGGCCTGTCACAGCAATCCTTCCCCATAAGGGCTTTCACAAGACCTCAAACTGATACGATTGAATCTGAACTCTTACATAAATGAAATTCTTCCCCTTTATGGGGCAGTCACATAGTTCTAAACAGGAGAATTTGTCTCTTTGGCTATGTTTGGCTATAAAGTCTTGACTGTGTCATTTTATAGCATGGTACATTGCATGGGTTGGTGGATATTTGTTTGCATAAAAAATCCTACTATTAGAGATACTGGTCTTGGGCTAGGAAGTGAGCTTTCTAAGGAGGGAAGTGATGGAGAAAAGGTGGATCTAGCATTTTTTAGCTTGAACTTCTGCATTGGATGATCGAAGGCATGTGGTTTTGCATAGAGGGGCTCAATGCCTGTTGAATTGAACTTTGAAATGCTAACTATTAATAACGGTATCATTTTCTAAAACTGTTTTTCTCCTCATATAGTTTCTTTGATTCATTCACAATCATCTTGACCAGCTATAAAGTAAATCTTATTATTAAATCCTATTCATGTCAAGTGTCTGTGCTTACAGGGTTCTTTATCCTGAAACAATGAGCATGTATTTATAACACTCAGCATGTATCTGCAATTCCCCATCTCCCTATTCCTGCTAAAGGGAAGTGTAGTGGTATTTTGACACTAGAAACATTACTTTTAAATGCGGGTATGTATGAAAGATGGCTTTAAGAAAACTTCTGGTCCTCTGAAAAAATGTGATTTAGAAATTTCTTATTGGAAGTCAAGAAATGTGAGGTCAGTTGGACCGCCGAGCTCAGTTGGTAGAGCATGAGATTCTTAATCTCAGGGTTGTGGGTTTGATCCCCACGTTGGGCACCATTCTGTAGTGGTGAGGTGAGAAGGCCTGCTTTTTGTCCCGCCTGGCTCCTGCACAGCTAGCTTAGCCCTGGAATAATTACACAGAAACTGTATTCATTTAAACACTGCCTGGCCCATTAGTTCCAGCCTTTTCTTGGCTAATTCTCACTTCTTGACTAACATATTTCTAATAATCTGTGGTGTCTTACCGGGAAGATTCTAACCTGTGTCCATCTCGGAGAGGAGAGCTATGGTGTCTGCCTCACTTCCCTTCTTCCCAGCATTCTGTTCTGTCTACTCCACCCACCTATGTTCTGACCTATCAGGCCAAGCAGTTTGTTTATTAATTAACCAATGAAAGGAACACATAGAAAGAAGACGTACCTACATCAGGTAGTGAGATTCAACATTAGTTATATATGAATGTGACCTTCCCCCCCTCAAGTTTAGGCTGTAGGAGGGAAACATGTCATATACTCTGTGCTTTTTCAAAAGTTAAAAATTGGTGGAAGCAGGAAGTTGACTCTAGAGAAATGTAATTGGTTTAAAAGAGCCTTTCGTGCCATTGAAACCATGAAGAGGAGCAAAGGCATATGCTGAGAAATCAAGCTGTGCTTGAAAATGCGGGAGATGATACAGATGCAGCGATTCCTCTTTTGTACAGTTAATTAGGAGGCAAAGCTGTAGCAGTGTCTGCTTTGCATGCAGATGGGGACTCATTAGTGAAAACTGGGCTCTCATGAAAACTGGGCAGTGCTGAGACCTCTCCTGTGCTGGGAGACAACAGAGCTTCCAGTAGGAAACAGCTTCACAAGCATAAACACTAGAGTTAGTGCTATTGGCTTCCTTTGGACTTTACTTTTTACTCAAATTAGTAAAGTTATGAGTTTGCTGAAGAAAATCAAAGACTTAATTTGAGTTCAAGATAACTTTAAAAGAAAATTTAGATAATCCTTCTGAGTTTCTACAAAAATATTTCAGGCATTTTAGCTGGCTTGGTATTTGGGAACTTTAAATAATGGAATGCAGACTTCTGATGTGTTGATGTGATTTTGAATGAAAATGTCGGAGAAGCTAGGGTAGTCCTGCACAGGCAGTGATGTCATCAACCTGTGGTCCTGATTAACAACCAGAACACTACAGCTGGGGGCTCCTAGGGTGGCTGTGAGGCTCTGTCTATCTATAAAGTTCTATAAAGTTGGGATGTGGTCTGTGGAGTTCACTCAGGACATGGTCTGTGGAGTTCACTCAGGACGTGGTCTGTGGAGTTCACTTTGGACATGGTCTGTGGAGTTCACTCAGGACATGGTCTGTGGAGTTCACTCAGGACGTGGTCTGTGGAGTTCACTTTGGACATGGTCTGTGGAGTTCACTAAGGACGTGGTCTGTAGAGTTCACTTGGGACATTGTGTGTGGAGTTCACTCAGGATGTTGTCTGTGGAGTTCTCTTGGGATGTTGTCTATGGAGTTCACTAAGGACGTGGTCTGTGGAGTTCATTCAGGATGTTGTCTGTGGAGTTCACTCGGGACATTGTCTGTGGAGTTCACTCAGGATGTTGTCTGTGGAGTTCACTCAGG
>JABTXL010016972.1:5020178-5037801 GCA_025134845.1 Neodon shergylaensis | reverse complement strand
AGACATTCTGATACCCATGTGTTCTTGGGATGATTTGAAAGGCACCTTTAAACTGTAGTCTGCTGAAGATAATCAGACACAGTCCCCACACTGGAACATATGGGAAAGAGAAATCACTAACAGAGACACTGGAACAGCAGAGCGTGTTGGATCCTCTAGGAGGGATGTGTGGAAGCCTGCTGCCTTTTGCTAAGGGACTGTTGAACGAATGGGCACAGGGCCTGAATGGCCAACATGTCACCATCCATTCCCTAATGTGGTTAGCTGAAATATGAAGACTTGAATTTCAAAAAATGAACACTGATTGACAGAGGTACTTCAATAAGGGAGAAAAAGCAAAATTACTTAGAATAAGCTTTTCTCTCAGCTAAACCATGGAACATTATTCTGTCTGGAGGAGCCTGTGCAGTTCTATCCGAGCAAGTGACCATATGGTCAGAGCTATGACTGTGGCCAAGTGGCCTAGGGACTCTGGGAAACTGCCAGTATATTTAATACACAGTATATCTGATCCCCTGTGGAGACACTTGGGCAACAGCCTTCTAGCCCTGACTTCAGAGAGCCCTGTCTGTATAACTCAGGCAGGCCCCTGGCCCACAGAGGGCTCTTGGATTCCCAGGGAATGGCCTTAAACATCCTAGTAAGTGGTTTCGTGTTTAGAATATCCTAATAAGAACCGCATCTCACACTCCTGCCCTTGTCTACCTCTGTGCTTGAAGTTAGGATTATGTCAGTTTGATGAGAAAATACTTGCTGTCTTAAGATAACTGAGGCTATTGACTGGCAGTAGCAACTGACCGTTTATAACAACAGCAAAATTCTGCTGATACGCATATAAATGCCATGTATACTTTGGGGGAGAATATTTAAAAATTTGTAATGTATGGGAAGGGAAATAGGCCCAGTGTAAAGTGACAACGGCTGAATTCTGTTTCTCAGTTCTTAGCAGCTTTTTAATATTTATTCAAGCTTTTATTATTTATTTACTGAGTTTTTTTTTTCAAGGCAGGATTTCCCTGTGTAGCCCTGGCTGTCCTGGAATTCACAATGTAGACCAGGCTGGACTTGAACCCAGAGATCCACCTGTCTTGACTTTCCAAATGTTGGTATTAAAGGAATGTGCTATTACTGCCCGGCTATTTTGAACACCTAGAAGGATTTGTTTTTATGTAAAAATGCAGGCCTCTTTATGACTTATACATTGGGTCTGATCTAGCGCTCCCTCCCAACTCCCCCATCCACTGTCTGAGCCACTGCCTTCAAAACATCTTCTCTGTGCTTGCCTCTGTGTGCCCTTAGTCATGAAGTGGATTTTATTTCTTTGTTTTCTAGTCTATAACAATTTCTCATTTTCTCTATTTATCTCACACCATTTTTCTAGTTAATTCCTTTAAAAATAGGTCTTTCTTTAAAACTGGGCTGTGTTTCCTATTCAGCATGGGCATGGTTTCATTGTCTTCTTCTGCTTTCCTTTCACTTCAACTCAAAGTCCTCAGAGCACTGCCCTCTGACGTCAGCACCCGTCCTTTCTCTGAGCTCAGCACTCCAGCCTCACTGGCCTTCGTGCTGTCTCTCAAACTCACCAGAACCCTGGACCCTGGCGCTTGCTGCTCTTCCCACGTCAGACAGTTTACTCTCATCTTTTGTTCTCTTGCTCATGTTTGATGTGTTGTATGCTATGGTGTGTTTAGGACTGACTATTGGTCCTCTTGGTCCCTTAGTGACAGGAGGCTTAGTGAGGGTGTCTTTAGTTCCTAGAATCAGGGTCAGAATAAATGGAAGGTCCCAGATCTGTCTGTCAATTATGTGATTTTACTTTCAGGAGGTATCATTTGGAAACTTACTACCTATAATTTTGCTTTGTGTTAGGAATATGGAATACTATAGGTTTGCAGACAACAACTGAGGATACCTGCCGTTTTCTATCTCTAAGCTCCACCCCCACCTTTTTCTTGTGAGGTCTTAATTTTCTTTTGCCTTACCCCCAGACTTTGCCTTACCATCTCTTTAGGGCAGAGGTGGGTGAATGACCCAAGTTTGAGCATCATACTCCTGTATCTGTGACTGCAAAGCGGTTGCAAGGAGGAGAAGCTCTGTTTCTGCCTGAGTTGCTGCGTTGTTGGAAAGTGATTGAAAATAGAGGGCAGCTAAACTTCGCTGGCAGTGAAGCCAGTTAGAAGACAAGAAATAATGACTTGAAAGCCAGAGCATTGGATGATACGCAGCGTTATCTCAATTCAGCCATCCTTATTCTGCAGCTACTCTGAACTTCCCAGTCTCGTACTTACTTTCTCCTTTAGCTAGCTAGCACAGCTGGATTGAAGTTACTTGTGTGTCCTCCCCTGCATAGCGAGTGAGCTGTATGCATTTGCTGGGGACTCTCTGAAGAGACTTAGCAGTTTTTCACACGAGTACTAATTAAGTCAGCACAATCCAACAGAAAAACAAAATCAATGAATGAATGTTTAGTTGGTACTTTCTCTTAATTAGCTGTACTATCACTTAATTAAAAGTCTACTACGAGAACATAATCCACATGGTGATTTCTCCATTGAAAAATTTCCAAATTGCACAAGAAATATAATGGAGTATACTGTATTTTAAAATATTTTAAAAAGGTTCCAAAACATTCTTTTTCTAAATATCAAAATTCTAGCAGATTCCATTTGTCAATGTCTATTAGCTACACAGTCCATTTCTAATTTGATTTAATTGTTTAAATAACTGTTAATAGTTTAGTGCTATCAGGATGTAGAAGTTTTACCAGAGTCATTAATTAGTTGCTTCAGGGAGTTTTATAAATTAACACCCAGTTAATTTTTATTAGCTCTGTGTTCTTTCTCCTTTATCCATTTTTTGAGAATTAAGCACAGTAGCTGGAAATGTCATGAGTGTACAAACTGAACTTTGCTTTCTGAATATTAAGTTTGGACCAGTCACTGATGTTGTATTCTGAGCTCTGTGTCAACTTTGGACGTGTGTGTGTGTGTTTCATGTATATGTCTTGCTGTGCTGTGCTGTGCCCATCATATAGAAGATGCCTCTGCTGAGTGAGAACTTAAATTAGCCCAAGTGCAACAGACCCTGCAGGACTTTAGACAAGACATTTGGGTACTCCTGAGAGTAAAGCAGAAGAGGGTAGCCAAACAGTTAAATCTTGTACATTTACTTGGGCTAGTAGCTCAGTTTCTCCATTATAATATAGATTTATAACAATATTAATAGATTATAGTGTTTAATATATTGGCAGATTTTTTATAGATAGCACAAAAGTATTAAAATGAGAAGGTTTACTCCTATAATAACTGTGTGTGCAGGATGCTCTTAGTGACCCCAGGAGACTAAAACACATCATGATAAAGCAAGGAGGAAGCGCAGTGCAAGTGTGAGCTTGGTGGAAGAAGACTTGACGGGAAGGAATGCCTCCTGTTGGGCAGATTCATCCCGATAGGACTTCTTCAATCCATAGATTCGCTAGGATACCTTAATGCCCTTAGACTGTTCCAAATACTTATTTTTAACTTTACGTGTGTGTGCTGGGGGTGGTATGTGCATGTGAGTGTAGCTGCCTGTAGAAGCCAGAGGCAGTAGATCCTCCTGGAGTCCCCTGAAGCGGGTGCTTGGAATGGGACTTGGGTCCTCTATAAGAGCAGTAAGCGCTTTTAACTACTGACCCATCTCTCCAGCCTCAAATCTTAAAGCTCACAGATTTCTTAGTATCTTACTATAGAAAATTAAAGGTGTTGGGATGGTGTAGGCATTTGGGAATTATTGTTGGAATCTCTGCTTGACATCTCTCTCTTCCTCCATGTGTGTGTGTATGTGTGCGTGTGTATCTGTGTTAAAGAGAGAATGGGAGTGGAGGGAAAAAGGAAGAAAGTAGAGACTTTAGAAAACTCTGAATTCATGGCCAGCCTGGTCTACAGAGCAAGTTCCAGGACAGCCAAGGCTACACAGAGAAATCTCGTCTCCCAAATGAAACCAAACAAAGAAAAACAAAAACTCATGGAGAAAGTTACCTTTCTTCTTTCCTCCGCAGCCTCTAGCTTTTTCTGGATCTCCTCCAGAGACAGGTCTTTCTTCTTTGGAGAAGCTAAAGTTCGTGGAGCTTCTGAGATGGGAGATGGTGGCTTCAAGATCAACTCAAAAGCCTGGCCAGAGGCTCGCTTGTTGATCTGCTTCACCTCCATGTCTACGGAAGGAACATTGAGAACGTCAAGCAGGCATCTGAATCAAGCAACTACTTTAATGAGCCCAGCAGTTCAAGAGGCATCTTATTCGAGGAAGTGGAAACGAAGTGCTACACAAAGCGCTGCCTTATTTCCAAAATGCACGAACTCCCACAGCTTGACTGTGCACACACTTTTACAGTGGAAATGTTTTTGTTGACAAATGTAGTAGATTCTATCATTTGCAACCACGTGGGTAAACCTGGAGTGCACTGTATAAGAGAAAGCTAGGTAGGCCCAGCAAGGCAAAGATACTGTCCTCATGCATATAGAGTGTGGTGTGCCAGCCAAGGCTGATGGATACTGGGGAGATGTTGGTTAAACAGTAGAAAATTTTAGCTAGAAAATTAAGTATGTTCATGAGAGTCCTGGTTTGCTTTCTGTCACTGTGACAAAACACCAAGACCACAGACAACTTTGGAGAAAAAGATACACTTGGCTTACAGTTCCACATCACAGCCCATCATTGTGGGAAGCCAGGGCAGGAACCTGGAGGCTGAAACCGAAGCCGAGACCATGCAGGGACACTGCTTACTGGCTTCCTTTCCATGCATGTTCCAGCTTACTTTTTTATACAATGCAAGACTAGGGTGGCACCAACCACAGTTTACTGGACCCTCCTGCATCAGTCAAGAAAATGCCCCGTAGTCATACACACACTCCGGTGGGATGGAGTCAGTCTCCAATAGCTCTTCCTGCTTCCCAGCTGACTCTAGGTTGCATTAAGCTGACACACAATGTGATCTGCAGTGATAACTGTAACATTATACTCTGTTGTTTTACACTCGAAAGTTATTAGCACGTTCATTGTGCAGAGTGGTGGGTGTGATTGTGATCTTTACAACTTTCTTCTCATGTGCTTTGTTCGTATTTGTACCCCATTACCGCCTTTTGTCTTTCTCTGCCTCCCTCTGATTGGTCTCCGTCTCCCCAAATACCCCTTCCCCTACTTTCACACACACTATGTGTGTGTGTGTGTATGGTGTGCATATATATGTGTACATGAAGACATATGAAAGAAAATGAGATATGTGCCTTTCTGAATCTGATTTATTTTGTTAATAAAATGATCTCCAGTTTCATCTATTCTTGCAAATGATAACTTTGTTATTTTTAATGATGTATTAAAGCTCCATTTTGTCAGTGGTCTAAGCATTTTTTAATCTACTTTCTTTGATTGGGTTCTTGCCAGAAACACATGATAACACATGAGGTAAACATATGTTAACTAACTTGGTGTCGTCATTATGTAATGTGTATTGTGTTTAAAATAAACACTGCAGGGCTGGAGAGGTAGCTCAGTAGTTAAGAGGTCTGGTTGCTTTTCCAGAGGTCCTAAGTTCCATTCCCACCAACCATATGGTCCCTCACCTATAATGGGGTTTGAGGCCCTCCTCTGTTGTGCAGACCTACAGGAAGACAGAGCACTCACGTACATAAATAAACAAATCTTTTAAAAGAATGCACTGTAACACATAAGTTTTAATTATTAATTAAACTAAAGAACAGAAAATTGCTAGCCATGCTTATCATTGCCATATTGTACTAACAAGTAAATTACTGGACTTTCATGCTTTAATCATGTATAATATGATTGATAGACTTATTACCATACATTCATATATTAATCATGTGCTATCATTTACAATCTGAAATAATTTGTAGCATAAAACAGTATAATAGGTAGTGTCTTCGAGGACATTTGTAACTTCATAGCTCACAATGTAGGAAAATCTACCGATTTCTTTAAAACTTCACTGGTCTTCAGCTTGATCCCACACTTCAACACTCTGGTCCACTAATCTTTGTTTGCATCCAGAAACTTCTTGGCATTAAGCCATTGCTTTGTGTCACTAATATTTCATGTGTAGGTGTGTCTTGTTACCCTCCAGAGTGGTTCTAAGACCCCCAGGGGATTCCCAAGCACTCAATGGCCCAGTCTCTTACTGTAACACGACAGAATACTCTCCTTTGAGGTCCAGAAAGAGCACTTACATGATCTACGTTGCTTAGATAATCACTATCGAGGCAGGGACACAAGGCCGAGTAAACACTTTGGAAACACGAAAGTCTCTACTGAGTGCTTCTGAAGCGGTGCATGTGGAGTTTCCTGACTCTCAGTCCCAAAGTGCAGAGACCACCCAGTTCTTGGGTCCCAACAACTTGCTTCTCTCCTTGTGTGTTTTAAGACTCATCTACAAAGCTTCAAGTCCCAGGAAGGCAAGGGCCGTGCCGCATTCATCATGGGATCTCAGTGACAGACCAGATTTTATAGTCTCTTAAGAAACACAGCCAGATTCCTGCTAACAACAACATCTGACAGACAGTATGGATCTATGCGGTTGATTTAATGGCTCAATGGACTTACAGGAACTGGGCATGCTGCATGTGTTCTAGTGGAAGTTTTGGTTGGAGATGGATTGGTTGCGTGCATACAGAGACTGCTGCTTCTGGAAAGTTAATTAGCCTTCTAAGGCTTGTGTCATCAGAACAGCACCGGGAGAAGCATGGCTCTGAGATCTCAGAGAGAACTGAAGGCACTTAAGACTGGGCGCCTGCCCTTTACCTTCTTTTTAATGACTTTTGCACATGTGGAAAGGTAGAATAACTATGAGCATCAGACTGTATCAGGTAGCTCTGGTATACACGACTGCCCTACTTTGATTAGGTTGGCCGAGTTAGACGAGGTTGATACTAATAGTGTTGATAAGCACACAACAGGTCCTGAGGACGTCTTAGGCATCAGGGTAAGACATGTAACACCCTCTCCCCAACATTCCTGGGAGGGAGAGTAAATGATAATCAAAGAGTCTAAGTATCCTCTTGCCTGGGGCCACACGCATTTGAAGATCCAGAAATGAAACCAAACTTACCTAACCATCATGAGTTGGCATAAAGCAAACTGAAAAGGCTGCACTTCAATTAAGACAATTGGCAGCCTGGCTCAGTGGTGCACACCTTTAATCCTGGCACTTGAGAGGCAAAGGCAGGAGTATGAGTATCTCTAGAGTTTGAGGTTAGCCTGTTCTGTACAGTGAGTTACGGATAGCCAGGATAATATATATGGATTTGATCTTTGTTATTAGCTTGTTTGCATTTGCTCACAAAATATGGGTACTGTAGAAAGAAAATAGTGATGTTGATATGTTTTCTAGTCTTTGAATGATCTGTGTAGAAAAATAGTTTCTTGCAAATTAAGATCTGGTGTAATTGTAGTTTAGTGTGCTTCATTATTTGAAAAGACTTCCGGTGGATTGTGACGTGCTGATCAGGATGCTGGTAGCAAGCCAGCCATGCTTCCTAAGAGACATTAATGTGCCGTTAGTAGCAGCGGCTTCAAACCGCTGTGAGCAATAGGCAATCAATAAGACCTAATGGCTGGACACAGCAAATCAACACTGAGATCTATAAAATGCTCATCTGATTATGTTAGGAGCTCCTGGAGAGAAGCACATGTACTCAGACTCCAGCCCACTGTGCAGCTAGAGGTGTCTCTACTGCTGGCGACTCACCATCGTAGGTGTAGATGTTGATGTTGCGAGGCTCCGGGTAGAAGCATGAGCAGATCAGCGACAGCATGGACAGCTCCTTCATCTTTTCCTTGTAGGCTGCAAGGGAAGGTGTAAGATTAGAGATTCATTCTCTGAATTTCCTCTTAACGCCTCTCTGAATTTGAGCAATAATTATAACCTTCTGCAGAAGGCAGGCTGCTTGGCTTGCTTCCTCAATGAATGAGAAGGTAAACAAGCCTGATGCATATACTCATCCCTATAGAGGAAGCTAAGTGTGTATTATCGTAGGCTACATAAACAATGAAAGTGAGTTAGGAAAAAAAAAACTTGAGATCCAGGAGGAAGGAAGACAGAAAAACACTGGCAAAGGAAACAGACGAAACTAATGTGTGCATTCTAATTAATGCATGTGTGAGTCCTCTTCACACAAGTTACGATTCTCGATTCTCGGGGTTCATCCTGCATCACCACTATCCATTTGGGGATAGTCACAGAACTCCTCCGGAGAGTTGTTAAGCGTCTGCACCCTCCAGGGAGCTTTGTGGCTGTTTTCTTTTAATTCCCAAATGCATTTTCTTATCTCACCTTCTCCCCACATGCTGAGATCTGATCGGGATCTCCCTGTCTTTGCAACACAGTCTGGATACCAGCCTCTCAGAGAAGCTGGAGATTAGGCTGCTCCTCCTCCTCCCTCCTCTCTACCCCATGCCCTCCTTTCTCCTCTAATAGTCCTGCCCTAGAAGACCGGGTGAGCATTTCATGGCTGTCACCAGCACAAAGGTCTCCAGACAGAAGAATCTGGGACGAGAGGGTAGGACATCATCACTTTGGGTGATTATTTAATTAGTGAAATTAATTAAAGAAAATGACAGAAAAATGAGGAGCGTACTATACTGTATAGTAGCTTGTGACAGGGAAATGGTAACCTCACATGTAACATCTGTGTGCTGGTGGGATCTTTTAATCATCACCAGGGACTTTTAAAGTGCAAAGAACAGTGTCTAGACCTTGGAGGGAGAAGGAATTCTAGAAGCTGAATTTAGACATTATTGACAGTACATCTTTTATTGATAAGCCGGAAGCAGATTCAACAGATATTTTACCATGTCTAGCACATGGACTATGACCACATGCAGCCGAGGACAGCTATGAATACAGCTAGAGCAAGCAAGTAAGTAAATGTACCTAAAACCACACGAGATTTAACTTTTTGTAACTCAGCTGTGTCTTCCCCAAGTCTCACTTTTGCAGATGTCATGCCACAGCCAAGAGGCTGACAAGATTTTTAAATCTGTAGTCCACCTACTCAACTGCTAATTTTGTCAGTGAGGGAATTGAGTCTCACAGAGGCCAAAGTCACATATGACTGATGACAAAGATGGGGCCTCTGGATAAAAGGTGATAGAAGAATCTATACCAGAGCTGCCAAGGAGTAATCCAGTCCTCCTTTAGAACGCAGTCTAGGGGCCGTAGGGCTATGTGTCTGAGAATGAGATCCAGCCACATGCACAGATCAACATTGTCAGTTTCACGTGGTTATTCTTAGCATGTCCAGATGGCCTGTGGCAGGCATCTCTGCTAGCTTATTTCCTAACAATGAAAGCCATGATTGGTTCTGTGCCACAGGCATTTTTGACAATGGCCGTTTTGAGAAATTTTATTAAATTTTCAACTTTAGAAAGCTGAACTACATTTCTTTGTCTTGTTTCTTTTTGGTTAGTCACTTAGAAATATCTAAGATGGTTTTTCATGTAAATGTTCAGTGTGAATCATAATTTCTACCAGAGCACAGTGTATTTGATGCCTTAACATGTTCCAAAAACTGACTCAAAACAGTATAACCAAGCTTTGCGTGGTAGGATTGCTACCTTTTTCTTTTTTTTAAATATAGTATGGTATTCCAAACATTTTGCGAAATAAAGTATATAGTTATCCCTCCACATCTTTGGATTCTATACCCAGGATTTCAACCAAGCTCATATTGAATATATTTAAAATAAAAATGACCTCTGCAATGGCACGTACTAGTCATGTAATCACTATAAGACAACTATCATTCAGAACTGCTTTGTGTGGACTATATATAGATGCTTTTCTTATCCCTTAAAGATACAGTGTAATGGCCATTTCCATAGTGTTTGCATTATATGGGGTAATCAATACATGGCTTACAGTATAGGACAGGAGATGCATGAGCTCCAGACAAATACTTTATCCTTTTAAATAGGGACTTAAACACCTGCAATTCTTCTATTCCTAGGGGGTCATGGAAATAATTTCCATGCACATTGAAGGATGACTGTATATCCTATGTACACAATAGATTCAAATCTTACTAAGAAGTAGTCTAAACACAAAACTAAAAGATTTTCTAACCCAGAAAGAAATATCAAGTTAGAGTTACAGAAGATTGTACATTTATACTAATTGCTCTTCATGTCTGTCATTAGTGACTTGGTAACAAACTTCAGTAATTTTCAGTAAGATCGCCTAGCTAGTGAAGAGTAGGGTGTACAGATTGCCTGTGGCTGACACATGGGGAGCCCTATGAATGATGAACAGTAATTTATGCTAATAACTGAAGATTTTTATCCTCTGTACCCCATTTGGTAATAAGTAGACATGAAACCTTTGAGGATCAGATAGTAAAGTCCAAGTCTTCATGAGTGGTCTAGAGCCCTTGTAAGGGAAGGGAGTATCGGATTCAACTCTTTCTGCTGTGAAAACACACAAAAAAGCAACATTGTTTGCACCTTGGAATAGAGTCACACCAGAGTGCCACCAAGCTGTTCAGCAACTCACAGAACCCTAGACTCCGGAGCTTTGTTAAATCATAACTGCCGTGTTGGCCAGGGCTGAAAAATTGACTGAAGGAAACATTAGTTTTAAGCTGTCCGAGGAAGCCTGGGTTAAGACTTCCATTCAGGGTTCAATTAAAGACACCATGGATAGCTAAAGGGGGCTAAAGATCTGAGGGTAAAGGAATCTACTCACAACAGGAATCGCCTGTCCATGTCTCTTTATTCTTCTCTCTTCAATCCATTATTTCTCATTGTACCACTCATTCTCCTTGTTCTACACTGTTCCTTAGTTCTACATTGTTCTTTAGTTCTATCCATTATAAACACTCCCAGTCATATATAATATATACCCTTAAAAAACAGCAATTCCCCAACCATAGCAGGTTCCAGGGCCGGAATTCTTTTGCACCATAGAAAATCAGGTAAGAGTTTTCACACACAAACACACACAAACAGATCCATGGGAGTGGTTAGCACATGTCTGGTGAACTCCTTGTTGGAGAAAGTTAGTTCAGAGAGGAATTAAATTGTCAAGGAATTCTAGGGGGGAAGGTTTAGTGCACTATGCTACATTTTTAGGTGGTTAGTAAAGGGCTAAAAAGTTCTTTTTCAGTAAAATTATGAACAGGGCACGGATTGTATTTTAGCCACTTCTTTTCTCCCAGTATGCGTAGAGGCTACCGGGTAACCAGGGGACGTACATAAACAGTCAGGGAGAAGCTGATGGCTCTTGACCAGAGAGCATATACACCAGAGACTGCAGTTTCTACTGGCCTAGGTCTGGAGTTAGACTTACTGTTAAGAGAAGAGGCTCAGGCCTCTAAATTACTAGTTCCAGGCTATGCTGTCATCAGCGTTCTGATCGTAGGTGTTGCGGGTCTTTCTCTGGATTACAGGTAATTATCCCTTCTGCTGTCCTTGAAAGTCCTGAACTAAATCACCAGTAAACTGAGGTGAAGGTGAGTGGAAGGAGTTAAGAATCTTTTAAGTGAGGTAAAACCAGAACAGCAGCTTGGGCAGGTGGTAATTCTGTGTCCTTAGAGATCTGTGAGTATCTTAAATGGGATGCTCTTTGCCTAAACACTGACCGAATGCCCGCTGATAAAGAAAACTGCAGGAAGGCAGATTTCTGCACTTAGCAAGGTGAGAGGAACAAGGTCTGGCAGTGGGAAACTGTTCTGAACTAGGGCATTAATTCCCAAATATGTAACAAAAGGGCGACCCTCAGCCTACTACAGCAAAAGGCAGCCATATTGTTCACCAAGCAATGACACCAAAAAGTCTTGCCTTTTGGTTTACCCTTTACCAGATCCCTTGGTTCAGGTAAGTTATTAGCAAAAAGATGTCTTAGCAATTTCTGTATAATGTTGCGGCTTGGAGCACTGGGGAAAAGGTAGTTGACTTTTATAGGTGGTTTCTTTAATAGTGTCCTTACTTCTCAGTACATTTTGTTTTTTAATACAAAGTCTCACTATGTAGCATTGGACAGCCTGGGACTCACTGTTTAGAGCAGGCTGGCCTTGAACTTATAGATTCACTTGCTTCTGCTTCTGGAATTAAACACAGGTGTCAACACGGCTAGTTTCAGTATTAATTTTATACAATGACTCTGAATGGCCAGTGGCAGTCATTGTGTAGATTGCAACTTATGTGGATTCTCTGAATCCCAGGGAACTCCACAGAACAAGTTGCAACCACCAGGTGCATCCTGGCTGTCTCCTTGAGGTAATTATACCCCTTCCACAGTACCTATGCCTGAATTTTCTGGCAGGTGGCATTTATTGCCCCGGGGTTCGATTAGCTTACTCAAATTTTCCTCAAAGTTGGTCTTAATACAGATCCCCCATCCATAAGTACCCCTCTTATGGTGTTTCTAGCTGTTCTCAGTGGCTTATGATATCTCATTTGTGTACTGTTTAGAGTCTTTAGATATTGTTTTCTGATATATAATTTTTGTTAGTTAAAGTATGCACCCTTTGAAAGTACACACTGTGTCTTACTCATCAGCAAAACAATTCAGAGAACAGTTTGGGAGAGATCAGAAAGTGGCTGCTCAATAAATTACAGTTGTGTTGGTGACTTTAAATCTATTTCCATTGACAAGTGCAAGTCCCTCCCACCTGGGGCAGGCGTTTCTGTGGAGCAGTCTAGAAATACACAGATACAGGAGAGCGTTGCTGTCTAGGCAAGGATATGGAGCAGACTGAGACAGATGGAAACAGGAAAGGACACAGGGATGCAGACTTGACTTAGAGAAGCCATGAAGATCCCTCAGCCTGCTGCAGCAAGGTGAGTGACAAAGAAGGGCTTCACAGTCAGGGATTCCAGACTTTAGTCAATAAAAACACAGGCCACTCAGCTAAGGTTTAAACAAGATATGCCCAAGATGTACTAAGCATCACCTGTTGTTTTTCCGAAATTCCACCTTAAGTGTGTGTCCTGGATTTCATATGGCGGTCAAAGACAACAGACCTGGAGGGTGAAGACTGAACAGGAGTAATCAAATGTGGTTGTTTGTTCCTGTACCTTAGCACTCAGGAGCCTGAGGCAGGAGGATTGCCATGTCTTTGAGGCCAGCCAACCTTGTCTCAGCCTTCTCCCCTTTCTGTTGAAAATGGATTGAGTAGTGTTTAAGAAAACAAAGCAGAAAAGATGCATTTATTTTGTTGTAATGGCAATGGGTTCTAAAGAGACAACACGGAAACCTTTTGTGTGTAGGACTATGTACCAATTGGCCTGCTCTCACTCCTTGCACTTTGGCTGGCATTCTCTGCATGCTAGGGGCAGCCTTTTAGCTACACTCAATTGGGCTTCAAAACTTCTGTCCTGAGAGTAAGTCTTCGTGGGTGTTAATTTTGCTCAAATATTTTGGGTAAGACAATTTAACCTTTGCTCCCTGAATGCATTATGCTTATATTAAGAACAAGATCATACACAATGTTCTGTGACAGAATGTCAAAGTATAGTGAATAAGCAGGGCAATTAAAAGAGATGTAAGCCTGGGAATTGAGAGAGATTTTAAAATAGAATTATTTTTATTATTTTTAACTATGTGTAGATAGTGTGCATCCTCATGCAGGCATGTGTGTGTGAGTGCAGGTGGCTGTGCAGGCTGGAGACATTGGACGTCCCGGAGCTTGTGGAGTCCAAACAGTTGTGAGCTGTCTGATGTGGGTGCTAGAAACTGAATTTGGCTCCTCTGGAAGAGCACGGAGTATTCGTAATCAGGGAGGCAACTCCCTAGTCCCTGAGAAAGATTTTGAGAAGTGTGTGTCTGGTGGCCACAAGTCCTGGTTTCCCTGATGGTTCCAGTTTATGTTCATTGGTAATGGTCCCTTTCAGTGTTAAAAGTCTCCCAGGTTAGCCTTCGTTATCAGTTCAGAAGTGGGGAACCAGTAAACAGGCTGAAAAAAGTTATTTCATAAAAATATTTCTATCTTCCTCCCCTCCTCCCTTTTTTCCTTCCTTTGTTCTTTCTGTTCTTCCTTCCTTACCTCCCTCCTTTCCTCCCTACCTCCTTCCTTCGTTCCTTCTTTCCTTCCATTCTCCCTCCTTCTCCCTCCCTCCTTCCTGTCTTCCCTTTATGTTGTTGTTTTGTGTGAATGCTAGGATGCACGCTGTGTGTGTATGTGTAGGCCAGAAGATAACCTCTAGTGTTGGTCCTCATCTTTCACCTTGTTTGAGACAGGAGTTCCTATTTATTTTTCCACTGACAATGCCAGACTAGCTGACCTCTGAATTTCTGGGGAAGGACCTGTGTCAATCTCCTATCTCTCTGCAGAATAACAGGGATTACAGACGCATGTTAGTGCTACTATGTCTGGATTTTGCAGTGGTTATGGGGATTTGAACTTAGATCCTTGAATGAATTGGCACAACAAACACCTTCACCTACTAATCCATCTCTCTGACCCTCCCCCCCCGCCCAACTTTAAGAAAGTCTTTCTTAATGCAGGAGACACATGAAGAAACAATGGAAGCCCAGGAGGTGGTGTGGTGTGGCATAACATAGGAAATGTGTCGTATGAAGGGAACAAAGTAGGAACATAAAATCTCATGAAAAATTTGTTAGGAAATAAATGAGTTTGGGACAAAAATGTATACTAACACAGAAGGAAAGGGTAAAAGGTCTCTGTAAATAGGGGTCAAGGGAGACTTTCCATGAAGAATGTAGCTAAACTGAAGTTCACAGGAAAGGTTTGCTTGGAGAAGAATTGTGTGTGGGCTCATGTTCTGAACTATAAATGGTTTGAATGATTTTTAAAGTAAGAGCAAAGGACTCCTCAGGAAATAAAAAGTGTTGTGAGAAACATGCTTATGATTTTGCTGTTGGTATTACATATACTGAATTGACAATCTTTTCTTTTCTTGGAATTTGGGGTCAATGTATATAAATACTTTTACCAAACTCCAAGATCAAGAAGAACTGAATGCATCTTTGCAAGAATGTGGGAGTTAATAGGTAATTCCATATATTCCTTCCCAGGGGTGCGTTGGTTGACTTCGCTATTAACTATTAATGTTTACAAATAAGTGCATTTGTCTACTGAATTCATTTAAAATTCAACCCACACAAAGTATAATAATTATATAGTAATAGTCTCTTAGCCTAATGATGTGTGAACACTAATTGCACTTTTTCTATTCTTCCAAATGGCTACAATGAACCATGAGTAATGGGAACAGCTGCTCTTTGTTGAGCACAAACAATGAACTAAGGCATCGGGAAGACATTTTTCTGTTTAGCCATTTCGGCAATGCCGAGAAGGTCCAGTAAATAGTCCAAGTTTATAGGTGAAGAAAAAGTTCAGAGATGTGGGATAAATTCTGTGAGTTCCGGTGGATGCTAAGTGTTCAGTCTGTCTGACTCTTTCCCTCTTACATGCTGCTCTATGCTGTTCATGTCCTTATCGATTGTTTTCTATGTCTCTCTCCTCTGCCCTTCCTCTTTTCTCGCTCCCTCCCTCCTGCTGTCTCTGGTGCTGATGTTGAGCGCATGGCTTTGTGCAGGCTGGATAAGTGCTTCACTACCAAGTTTCGCAGCCACTCTTAGCTTTCAGCAATTTCTCCTTGGGTGGTTTGCTCTCATTTTCACTGTCTATATGTTTCCAAACAGAAACTAATAAAATAGAAAGCATAAACATTTTCTCCTTGACATTTCCTCCCCTACTTCCCACACATAAGCCATTGATTGAACAGCTAGACATACGCTCGCCCGGGCCTCTGTATGCATGGAGGACTGGTTTTGGGATCCTCTGCAGACATCAGAATCTGTGGATTCCCAAGTTCTTTTTTTTTTTTTGAGAGAGTGTATTATTTGACAATTACCTCCTGGATGATTGCTAAAATTTGTTTTATTTTCAAGATCATAAAATAATCACATTTCTCTCTTCCATTTCTTCCTTGCAACCTTTTTACCCCAGTACTCCCATCCTTGCTCTTTTTCAAATTCATGGTCTTTTTTGTTATTGCATGTATATATGCATATATAACCTGAATGCTGTTACTTATATGTATGAGCATCTTTTTGGATACTTTAAACCGTCTCTCAATTATTTTCATATCTAATAATCCAACAATGATGATATGGTAGTAAATATTTGTTATGTGCTGTGGCTCAGGGAATACTGATATGAAGTATTAGTGTGTACATGTTTAATTGAGGGACACTTTAAAAAATACTAGCAATTTGTGATTGAATCTATGGATGTCAAATCAGAGGGATGCCTATGTGTCTTTACAGAAGGAAAATGCAATACTTTTTGATGTATGGATTGTCCATGGGTAATAAATTCGTATAGATATGGCTGGAAACTTCAGGAACAATTTTTAGAAGAATACATGGATTTAGTAATTAGTTATGATTTTGTTTTAGATTAAAGCATTGTGGAGATTAGTTTACTTTAGAAAATACAACACGGGCATATAAAAATTTCTTCCATTCATCTAAACCATATCCCACAAACTCTAAGCTTTACTTATCCTTTCAAATCTATCTTAATTGTGTATGTGTCTTACTTTAAGTCAAAAATAATATAAACAATTTGAAATGTTATACTCCAGTATTTTTTAAAGACCCAAACAATTAGAAGTAAATGGTTTAAAAATTTTCAATTTTCCACTTCATTTGGTTTATGTGGGAATAACCATTAATATGACATATCATACATATGATTGCTATTATGTAATTTGGAATTGGCAACATTATAGAAATTAGTTCTGGATATTCATCCTGGACAAGAGTTTATCTGAATCCTTACTTTTGTCTAATATTTGAAGAGAAAAAGGATATGTCTTAGACTTCTTGCTGACATATGAAAGATAGCAAAGGAAGTTCTAAAAATATTAGGCATTAATGTACTACGTTAGTAGTCAATAACTCCTTTAAAATATTTCTTCTCAAAGCACAGCACATATATAGTTAAGATGTATTTGAAAGCGTGAGTTTAGAGCTCTGAGTTTGTGATAAATGTTTAGGAGAATGAGAGAAATATTTATTTGTGTATGTTTACTGGGATGCTTGTCTGTTGTGGCCTGGTACACTGGCTTCATTTCTCTCCTAATCATCATTTTATTGGCCTTACGTGGTAAATTGTTTTGCAATGATTTTAATCATTGCACCACAAGCTTCAATATATAAATAGCCAGCCAGCATTTTTACTTTTCATGATGACTTTTCTTTTAAGAATTCAGTTAACAAAAACACAATGCCCATGGGGTCATTTAAAAAGAGCTCTAAACATAACTTAATAAGAACCTATCCCTTTTCCTCCATCACATCATAGACGGGGAGGAAAGCATGGGTTACTCCTATTTTCAATGGTGTTAAAGTGAGATCCAGAAAGGAAACTGAGCTTTGAGTTAGGGAGAGCCAGAGATCAGAACCTAGAAGTCTCCAGTCTTTACTCTTTGTTCTCAATGGCGGTAAGGGTACAGTCGCTCAGAAGACTGGAAGGCTAGCCCTGGTTCCAGGCTTGCGGAAGAGTGCCCAGGGTCAGCCTGCACACTTCATGGATCTTCGCTGTGCTTGTTCTGGGTGTGACCATGTCAGTCTAGTAGGGAGGGTGTGACCATGTCAGTC
>JABTXL010016972.1:4982719-5012935 GCA_025134845.1 Neodon shergylaensis | reverse complement strand
ATATGTGCTTTATTTTATAAATGTGTATATGTGCTTTATTTTATACATGTGCATATGTGCTTTATTTTATACATGTGCATATGATGTGCTTTGTCATATCCTTCCCCATCATTGTCTTACTGAACTACTCAATGAGCTTCTTCTCAAAGACACTCCCATTTTCACAGCCATGTTTGATTGTGGCTCACTGCGGATTTCCATTTCTCACCTCACTCTTACCACAAGACCACCCCAAACTACCAGAACCCCTATTCTGTCTAAGGAGACTGTAGATTGAGATTAACTAAGTGGGCTCTGGATCAAAGTAATTTATTTCAAATTCACAATTTTGTTTCTCCTCTTTTCTCACCTGTAAAAATGTAGATGATAACCCTTCTATTGGTTTTGGTACAGTCACAGTAACAGACATCAATGCATGTTAGCCCAAAGTCATCCAGCAAGAAACAAACCTGCTACGGTGAAGATGAAGTAAGAGAATGTGTCTGGCTCCAGACAAGACCCAGGTACAGTAGAAAAGAAGAGAAAGAAGAGTCTTACATTAAGAAAAAGAAAATCATTTCATGGTGTATAACCATGAAAGCAGAGGGAATATGAAAAGAAAAAGCCTATAATAGGACTACATGGCTAGTTGCCAAGTTTGCCATGGGACAATCCTGAGGAGTTCAGGAAGGAAAGTTCAAGGGGAACTGTGGAGATTGCCATGGGAACCTGCCACAGTCTGTTCAGGGACAATGCACAGCAACGGCAGGAAATCTGGTTTCTTAGCTAATTATTCTTAGTTAGTGTCTTCATGGCTATAAAGTTTATCAAAGATGACAAAATGTTAATGATCTGGACAGAACAGCATTATAGCTATGGACTTCTTCTGGAGCAATAGCTTCTAATTTTGATCTTTTAAATTGTGTAGCTTTAAAATTCTTTACAGCCATGAGAGACAGATATAAAAGCCCAGTGCTCCTTCTCAAGTGGCGTGCATGCATACAAGTATGAGAGAGAGTGTGTGCATGCATGCGTGTGCATGTGTGTGTGTGTGTGTGCCTGTCTGTGCATGTGACTTTATCATAGGTAAGCTAAAATACAGCTTATAAATATCACAGACTGCAACTGTGTGTGCTCCTAATTTTTTATATGTCATTTTTGGTAAACTTTCAGCAAATGCAATCCAGTTCTTTTCAAAGCTGCTTAAGTCCTCAAGTTGGAAAAATAAATTCCCCCAAATCCTGACTTTCATCTTATTTGCTTTAATATTAGACTTCAATTCTCAAGGCTGAGAGAGAAGAAGCACTCTTCTCGCTGCCTGTTTGCTGTGTGAGCTTCAGCTCTCCTGAGATTTTAAAAGGAGGAGAGTGGCTGCATTTTTCAGAGCAAAACACATCTCTTCTGATGTGGTTTGAGTTTGTGAGGCTCTAATAATACTGGTGCTTCCACACGAAGCTCCTTCTGCTCATTATTCCATGTTTATGAGAAAGTAGAAGTATACCAGCTGAACTCTATAGCCTGTAAAGCTGACAAAGTATTGAGTTCTTCATGATCATTATAAGTCATATCTAATCTGAAACATACTTGTAAGTATGAGCCCAGATTTTTCTCAAAGTATCTATACTCACATAATAAATATAACCCCTTGTTTATATACCATGCTTTTTTATAAATAGCTCTTTTGGAGAAATAGCAAGGATGCGGGAAATTGAAGTGGGAGAGCAGAGCAAACAACAAGGAGACTGGAGGGTGGGATGACTGAGCAAAAGGCAAGAGAGCTGGGGTCTGGGAAACAGGTGACTCAATAGCATTTTAGGAAAGGTGTGTGTGTGTGTGTGTGTGTGTGTGTACGCATGTGAGCTTGAGCTCACGTGTTCTAATTGTCCTTTTTCTTACTCTTCAATAGGTCTAAGTGTAGACTTGCATATCTGGAGTCAGTTTTAATTTCTATTGATTTAATTGATGTCTTATATTGATGAACCTTCCTGAATAGGCAAGAAGATTCAACTTTACTGATGTTACCTACATTGCTGAAGTATGATGAGATAGTAATGTCAGGGAAATGTGACAGAAATAAAGATAAGAAAATACACCCTTACTTTGTCTTTCTTATTTTTGGTATTTTGCCCCAGATGAAATGCATTGACTATCAAATTCTGGCCTTACTTAGAATGGATTTGTCTTGGAGATTTACTACATGGGCAGCTGGGTAGGATATCATACTTCCTTCTGCAACCAGGAATTACTGAGTAGAACCATTCCCATAGCTTTCCAGTGGTTGCCATTATGCGTAGATGTTAGCATAAGAATCAAGAATTTAAGAATCTTAAATTTATTTTTTCTTAGTGTTTTCGTGACTGGCTCAGGGAATCTGAGAAGGTGATCTAAACTGTCAGATGCTTGCTATCAGTTGCTCACCTAGTTCTCTCAGTGAGCAGGCACGTAATTAGGCATTAGTTCCCATTCTGAAATGGTGAGAATTATATTAATACTGTAGAATGGATGAGCATTCTGCTCAGGGCTTCGTAGGGAGTGAGCAGAACAAAGCAACACATGTCTAATCCATGCAGCTTCGCACTCCTGCAGCTCTCTCTCACCTGAAACAGGCAGGTCCAGCTGCAGCACTTTTGGGAACTGAAGAGCCTCCTTTTCATTCCCTCGGGACTTGGCATCTGTTTGTGCTCCATGCTCCTATGACAGGGAGCTTTGCCTTTCTAATGTATTTCAAAAGCAGCTTTTAAAATGAAGCTGTCAGCACACATGGATATTGGGCTGGGTATTTCCTCTGATTAGGATTTGATCTGTTTCAGTGATGCTGACTCAGAGGTGAAGGGTCAAGAACATGCTTGCAGGAGAACTGGAAGTGAAGGCTAAGCAACTTGAGTTCTACCTGCCTTTTATTAGCCCATTTATGTTTTCTGTGTCTGTCTGTGCTATGGTCAGATGGTCTCTCAGATGGGTGATTCCTGTCTTGGGCATCATCTTCCACTGAAGAAGCCTAGGCTAGGAAAGTTGAGCAGGGATACCGATGGAACTCTGGGAGACTTCATTGTTACTTCTCAAGAAGAAGGCTCAAGGTTGCTCAGCAGGGTTCTGATATCCAGCCCCTCAAAGTAGTATATGCTATGGCCTGAGAATTCAATCATCATTTCAATTCATTTTTCACTATTTTAAATGTATCTTTCAAAAGCAGATGATTTCAGATTCAGACTACGTTTCTTGTTCCCCTTTATTCATTCTGAATACATGCTCGTTGATGTTTACATGGGACACCCCTACCCCCCAAACTTGTGTGTGGTGGTGCATACATGTAGTCCCAGCAGTTAAAAAGTGGATGAGGAACAGATAAGTTTGAGGTCAGTCTGGGTTGCAGAGTGATAACATTGTCTCAAACACACACACACACACACACACACACACACACACACACACACTCAGAGCTATAATAGCTAATGATAAAATAACACAAGCTCTTGCATTTACACGGTTACCTGACAAACACTAATCATTTCATTTTCACATTTACTGCCTGGATCCTGGCAATCACTTTCTGACATAGACAAGGCAGACGGCATTGCTGTTTCTCTAGTGATTGGTTAGAGAGAGTCACAAAGGAAATCACCATGACCAAGGTATAGTGAGAATGAGGAAGCCAAGTAGTCTGTACTGAACAAGGGCAGAGCAAAGAAGGAGCCCTCCCCCTGCAGGACCACTGGGCTCCTCCCTGGTCACTACTATGCTGTGTGTTTTATTCTGGTGTGGGTCTAGACCAGTCGCAGCAGCACCATCTAGCAACTAGATACGGCAATTCATGGGTCCAGCTTCAAACCCTCAGGACAGAATCTCTCCCCAAAGGGCTTCTGTTGCTTAGGAAACTCTGATACATGTTTTATCCAAAGCATTCCAAGTGGAAGTGACTTGCAGCATCTCAGGGATCTCAGCCCTTCCCCACTGATGCTCCTGTTATGCACCGACTTGCCGGATAGCTTGGAAGCTGTAACAGCACTGTTAAAATGCAGAAGCTGTCCATGTATTTATAACTTTTGCTATTGCCTTTCTGTTTTGTTATTATGTATAAGATCTTGTTATTTTCAAAATAGTAAATTATCCAAGGGTGAGGACAAGACCAATTTATACTCTTAGGATACATGGCACAGGCTTCTGAATAGAGTCAGCATTCACATACTAAGAGTAAGTATATAGCTTTTTAGTTTTATGTAAGGGCTATTAAATGACTTTCTTAAGTGACATGATTTAGGGTTGCAGAAAAATATACCTAGCATGTACTTTTCTTCTTTGCGTATGTTTGACTTCAGGATGGAGGGACAAGTACTAACTGTAATACATTTTCTATTCACATCAAATCTATATTGAAATGGATTCATATCTACCTTGGTCACCAGTGTTTTCTGGTCTTGCTGTACACTTGACCTAGTCCATTCTTCTAGGTTTAAATTTGCTTACCCTTAATAGAGTTGCTTCTATGCTGTGTCCAAAACACAGGGATTACATAGACTTTAAAAGGGCGGATGGTGCTTTTTTGACGCCCATGGGAGGCCTGCCCCTTTCTGAATGGAGAAGGAGATGGAGGGGCATAAATGGGAGGGGGGTTGGAGAGAAGGAACAGGTGGAGAGGAGGAATAGGAAACTGTGGTCAGTATGCAAAAATAAATGAAAAAATTATTTAATAAAAGTTTTTAAAAAGAATGTACAAAACAAGTGAATGTTTGCCCAAGTAGACAGATCATACTGTCTAATTAAAAATATTTATTTTATGTGTCTGGGTGCTTTGTATGCATGTCTGTTTGTGTACCACCTGTGTGTCTGGGGCCTGCAGAGGTTTTCTGGGGCCTTGTCTTTCCTGGAACTGGAGTTACTGATTGTTGTTAGCTACCATGTAGGTTCTGGGTCCTCCGGAAGTGCAACCAGTGCTCTCAACTGCTGAGCCATCTATTAAGAGCAAACAAACAAAAGCCAAACAGCCCCCATTATTCTGTGCTTATATGCTCATTTCTTAAAACTGTAAACGAAAGAGTTTGCTTTGGCTGAAGTAGAATGAAAAGAAACATTTTCAAGAGACAGGAATGTGGGTCTTGTGATCTGACAGACTCGAATTGATTGGTAATTTGGAGCAGTTGTTAAGAGGATGTCAGCTGGTCACTTGCTATGGGAGTTACAGAATGGCAATAGATAATTGTGTTGTGCTGGCCTCAATTTTAGAATATATATATATATATAATCTCCTGTTGGTTTTTTCTTCCATGGAAGTTATGTTTCTTTTAAACTGGCAGACTATTGGTTTGCTGTGGGCAATTTTATTCAATAGAAATTAAACTTTATAGTCAATGTTCATAGAAAAATAAAATCTTCTAAAAAGAGTGAAGAGATTACTAATGACAATAATGTATTCTTTAAAATATCTCTTATAAAATGTATTTTGGGGATAAGAGTTAAGTAGATTTAATCTAAGTATCTTTATCTTGACATAAGGACATTTAATTACTCATAGGTTCACAGTGTTGATGATCTGTCTTTTTCCCAGGTTCTTGAACAACTGAGAACACAGCATCGTCTCCAAGACCCCAAGTATAATTATTGCAGAAGGATAATTTCCAAGTGGATCTTCATAAAGGCATTGCAGTATGACCCAGCAAAAATGACATTCAGTATTGAAACAATCCATTCTTAATGTGTTGGGAACCATAATTATCTATTTGTTGTCAAAAGGCAAATTTTGGAACTTAAAATTTTCCTAAGGTCAACAACACTGTAAATGAACAAATTCTTAGGGATTTGGTTCTGCTTCATAGCACGACATGGTGCTTCTCTCAGGCACAGGCCCTGGACGTGCTGTTTCCAGGTGACTAGCACAGTGAGTGCCAGGATGCATTAATTAACCTTTACATTGACATAAACGTGTTTTGCAAGAACAAATGTACACAAAATGTTATCTTTAATCATGACTAATAAAAATGGGTTATTATAAACATAGGTTTTACTGCTGCAAATGTCTCCTTGACAAATGACAAGGCCTGATTCTTTTATTAAAGATAATTAAAAAATTTGCACCAGGGAGTCAGAGCCTTCCCACAGATCTCCTGCCTGTCTGCTTCTGAACTAGTAAGATAATCTTGAAATAATGTATAGTTTTATTAAAAGCAGATACCTAGGCTCTATTTTTTTTAAATCCAGTTTCTTTCGTAAAACTAAAGATTAAGATTAACTGCGTGGGGTCTGCGGAAGGAGGAAAAGATGCAGTTGGCCTGCATCAGAAAAACGATTCTTTAAGCAACACTCCAGCAATGCTGTTGATTGCGAGACTAAAATCTCACTCCAGGTCGTCAGTTTAAATTTCTGTAATCTCCAAATGTTATTTCTAAAACTGCCAGGATTAAACACTTAATACACAGCACCCCTGTATTGTTGTCTTAACATTCCTTTCTTAAAAACAATACAAAGCAAAACAAAACACAGACTTAAGTCCCCTAAACAAAGAATATATTCGCACCTGCAACAATCTAAAACAGCAGTTCTCAATGCGTTTGTCTGGACCCCTCTGGAATCTCCGATCAGATATCCTGTGCATTCATAACAGTAGCAAAATGACAATTATGAAGTAGTAAATTTTTTTGTTTTGTGATTGGGGGTCACCACATCATGATGGAATGTATTAAAGGACTGCAGCATTAGGAAGGTTGAGAACCAGTGATCTAAAGTTTTCCAGCTTCCAGAGACCTGGGATGAGATGAAAACAATAACAAGCCAAGGGCCAACCTTCCTCCAGTATTGGGCTATCACTTCATTCTACCATCTGCACCAGTTTTTATTTGGGATAATGTTTTAAATGAGACATTTTGTGTTTAGTATCATTTTTGCAGGGCAGAATTTCCAGAAATGTAGTAATGTCTTCACTGTCTGCCACCCACTTCATGGGTGAACTGACATATGATATTTTTGATGATATTCCTTAAAGACCTGTTTTTTTTTTCTATTCGAGACCAACTTTTTTAGAAAGGTAATACTGAATAATGGAGGCCCCTTATTGACTTAAGAAAGCAAGAGAAAATTTACTTAATTTGTTTAATTAGGTTCTTACAATATAGTCCAGGCTGGCCTTGAACCTACAACCCTACCTCAGCATCCTGAGTGATGGGATTGATAGGCATGTGATTCCATAATCTGTTTTCCAGTATAGAGGCATTATAACCCAGTGAATCCTTAACACTTCTCTTTTTATTCAGAATCCAGGATGAATACTTTGTTGGAATAATCTGGTATGTAATAACTATGCATAAATACTAACTTCAGTCCGGCTAATGCTGCTTTACTTTATTTCCTGTATGGACTATACATGCCGAGTTAACTGTCTAGTAAATTGTGCATTATCCTACAAAGGCTCTTGGTTGAATTTCTGTTTTGCATATTATTTGAGAATAACAGTAATCTAGTATAATCTATCATTCCATTTTTCTATTATCCCTTCTTAACTGTGCCACAAGCTATGTTCTTTTCATTAACACATTCACACACACAGCCAAATTCTTATTTCTCCCACAATTTCTCTTGAAAGTCTTCTGTTTAGTTTTTTAATATAAATATATTTGAAACAATCTAATTAAGAAAGAATGATGGCACAGAATACATAATCCTCCGAGGAATTAAATCCCTGTGCATGAGTTTGGAAGTGAAATATTCTGTAATTCATTGCCACAGGTTTAAAAGTTCTAAGACATAACATTGGAGGTTCCTATGAGAGTGCATGCATGTCTCAGCTTTGTATTCTAACCTTGATAGCTCGGTGGTCAGAACTGGCATTGTTCAGCAGGGTCTCAGAGTTGAAGATCCACCTCCAGCCAGTCCTACCCCATAAGAATCTAAACTACAATGAAAACTATACTAGAATTTGAGAAACACCATAATATGAAACTATTAAATACCTCAGAGGTAGACTATAGTTATGTAAAATATATAAAAAGAACTTTCCTTTTTTGTACATTGAAAGAATTTACTTTGATAACCATCAAAATTAGCTTATGCTTATACTTATCTGTTTCTTCTTCCTTAAAATGGATATCAGTTATTTAATAGACCAATAAAACTATTCTGAGGTTTTAAGACTAATTTTTCAATATCTTTCAGGAATCATCAACTCTAAACATATATACTTATAAATATATCTTGTGTAAATCCTGATTGTTGAAAACACACACAAACTATCGGGCTGGATTTAAAAAGGTAAATCCTTTTGGAAAATCTTCTAACATGGAAAGGAGTTGTGGTCAGGTTGGGTCTGGCCCTCAGATCACATTTTCCTGCCTGCTTTACTTATATCCTTTGCAGCCCCCTCTAAGGTGGAGACTCTGACATTAGGGCTCTGCCCAGCGTGCAGCATATTTAAATAAATGAATAAGTAAACATGAGCTTAATTTATCCTTTACTTACAAATTAAAACATCTGTTACTAAATAATTTTGCTATTACCACTGACTTTTTCTACCATTTATGCTGCATGCAACCCCAGAAGTAACATAAATGATATAATAATTACGCTGTAATGAAACTGGAAAGGAAGATCAAAAGGGACTAATTCTCCAGGGCTCTGCCAACTTGTAGATTACAGTCACTCATCTCACCGTGGAGATGTAGATGCCCTTCCCCCTCACTGGGGGAGAGCATGGCTTTGTTGAATGATCCCCCCAAAAAAGAAAGATTTATTGAACAGTTAGTCTTTGAAGCCCATTTTTAATCATTCTTAGAGAAACTGATTGCCCTCTAGTGGGGTGAAAAGATACTGCAGACTCCTTGGTCTCCGATTGAGAGAACCAGAAAGCAAATAGCTCTGTCACTAACTAGTGAGTGTTTTCTTGTGAACCGCCACACTCCATAAATTGTTACAGATTGCATGGTAACAATCTGTGTTTTTCCACAAACAAAAGAAAAGTGGTGAGAGCTGGGGTTAACCATCAGTGTGGGGCTGGTGAGAGCTGGGGTTAACTATCAGTGTGGGGCTGGTGAGAGCTGGGGTTAACTATCATCAGTGTGGGGCTGGCCACACCCAGGTCTGGGTTTGTGCTGTTAGCTGTCACATGCTCTGTCTGAGACCAGTTTTATCTAGCTGTACGCAGGCAACTGGCTACTGGAGTGACATGATCAAGAAATCCATCTTAGTTAAAAGAATAGAACCATCAATGGATAGAATAATAGCATTTTCCTGAAGATATACTGCATTTATCAACGAAAAGACATTCGAGATGAATTTACCATCCATTTTATATTTAGTAATTTGGGTTTTATGTAAAAATCTTGCTTGATAGATATCATCAAATAATCACAGAACTAAGTAACTATTTTGATCCTAAATTACAAAAGGAAACTATTTTATTATATGAACCAGCTTCATGACATCCTGGAAGGAACTCCTTGTAGCATTTTTTTTATGACTGACAATGAGAATTTGATTAAAGTCAAACCGTGCCAAATGACCTAACGCTTATTCTTCTAACTTAATCCATAAACAATTAAAAATTTAAAACCAAAAGTAATGATAACACTTTTAAAGAGAAAAAGTTAAATTATGCTAAACATTTTAAATGATTAAGAAATAGCAACAGCTCTAACAGAAAGCATGCCTCTTTCTTCTCGTCATAGAAAATTTACCCGAGATCTGTCTGTAAGTCAGTGCAAAACCGTTAGGAATTTTGGCCAAACAGAGGTCAGAATTTTAGTTGTTTTTTAAAATTACAAAGCATTCAGTATTAACGATCATTTTGAAATGGACTTTCCGTCATAGATTTCCATCACAGCACAGGCAATGATCCCCTAATACACAACACTGTGCCAGCGACAGGCGTTGTGCTTCCCTGGGCGTAGCAAGCTTGCTGCCGCCCACCCAACTAGTATGAGTTAGATATGTGAAATCAGTTGACAAAGCCCCGTTTATTTCTTTCAGTCCCCCCTCCCCGGCATCCTTGTAAAATCTTCAGCTTTTTATTTCTAGTTATGCATGCATCAATTTATACTGCGGCTCCATTTGAGAAGAGAGTAGGCAATACGTACTTAGCACGAGCTTACAGAATACACTAATTGTTTAAGGAATCAGGAGAAAAGCACTTGCCTTGTACATTAATTGATTATTCTTTGCAGTTGGGATTTTTTTTAAAACAAAACCCCAAAGCCAAAATGGCACTTTTCTCACTGCAGAGGTAGTGTTTCTTTTCACGTTCACGAGTGCAGCCTAAGGCAGAAAGACCTTTGCACCTGTCATATGTGGGGTGGGAGTTTCATTGGTTGGCGGTTACCATTTCACCATCCTTGTTTCTGGGTAGAATTGAGACTGTATCGCCTGATTGCTCTTTGGGCTGACGAGGGAGGGGTCTTGATTGGGGGAGGGGGAGGGCAAGGGGAGGCGGCGGTGGGGAAGAGACAGAAATCTTTAATAAATAAGTAAGAAAAAAAGAATAAATAAATAAATTTCCTAGAAACAGAAAAAAAAAGAATTGAGACTGTATCAAAAAGCACTTCTAAGAGCAGATTTTGGGGAAAAACAATAAAAATTGTGTGCAAAACCTATATTTAAATGTTTATAGATGTACCCTCTTGTGTAGGGGTATAATCTCGATTATATATAGGTTTTGCCCATTGAAACCACAAACAAATCTGTGGAGAATTATTCAGCGATCTTTGGCGCACGGGAGGCTGTCTTTAGCAAGTACCAGCACATGCGTCCCAGCCTCATGAACATACAACAGCGAAGGGAAGCCAAAACGTATTTGCTTGATAGAAACTTGAATAATAGGAGACAAAATCATCTTTGGGTTGTGGGTGGGGAGGAGGTGGAGGCAGGGGAAGATGATCAAGAAGAATTAGTGGCAAGGAGTTTATCAGTATCAAAAGGACCAGCATCCTTTTTGAACAGCCGAGACTAAGGAGAGAGTGAATATTGGAATAACAATCAGGGTGACTTGGAATCACAGTTCTGGTGATGAGGAGTAACTAGCCAGTCGTCTGCAGCTGAAACCTCTTGGTGGGAGTACAGTGCACGAAGATCACCCCAACCCACATCAGAAGCCCCCTGGACAGGCTGATTGCGAATCATGGCAAGCGGGAGTAGCTCAGGACACTGCGCAGAACCCTCTCCTGGGATGCTCCTGCGGGGGCGAACGCCCAGTTCCGAAAGGCGAGCGCTGCAGGGCTGGCCGCAGTCCACGCGCGGAATCACCACGTGCGCGCTAGCTTGGCTCGCCACTCCCGGTCTAGCAGCGAGGGGTGGGGACGAGCCACGCCCCACTGGAGGACCCTCAATGGGGGTCTCTTTCCTGGAACACAGTAGACCATGGGCTTGGGCTGGGGATAAGGTCCCTGGGCTCTGTGGGCTGTGCGTGGTCGAGAACACCTTCTCGAACCACAGAGAAGGGGTCACCTCTGTGGTACAAGGCCTGGCAGGGCGCGGCCGCGTCTTTGTATGGCCGGGCGGGGCTCGCCTTTCTGCACTGCCACCCCTCCGCTGGGAGAGGCTTGTCGCTGCGACCATGAGTGAGGCCAGGTGTCTGCATCCCCTGGGGGGTTCAGGGCTGTTCTGGGAAGCAGGGCTTGGAAGAAGGGTGTCTGTGCTGCAGACTGTTCAGGAGCCCCACCCAAGTTCATGGTCAGTCAGCCTGGAATCTGAATCTGCGGGGTTCCACGGACAGGGTGGGGCAGGGCAGGGTGGAGCCAGTCCACATCCTTTTCCCTGCTCCGCAACCAGAGCCGGGCATGGGGGAGGGGACTTCCAGTCTCCTCCTGGGTACAGGCCCCCTCACAGTCTATTCACCCTTGGGCCACGCACGCGAGGCACAGGACCTATTCAGAACGAAGGCTCTGGATCTGGAATCTCCTGCGGTTTTACATAGCTCAAAAGACTTCCTAATAATTGGCCCTGTGCGACCCACAAAATGGAAATTGCACGTGGTTCCTCTTAAAGACCTTGACCTCTTTTGCCTTTTATCATGCTCACACTTCTTTATCTGTATTATTTTCTGTACAGCCTTCTAGGTTCCCCTAAACTTCTTCTTCCGCGCCCCCCCTCCCCGCCCTGAAACGACCTAAGGAGTTTGGAGTAACCCTTTTTTCTTTTTTTCCTTTTCTTCTTGCTATTATGTCTGAATATCCTATTTAATGTGGTTTTGAAAAATATGCTAACCCACTCTCCTCTAGCCCTACTGGAGAACAATGAGGCCAGGGTGCGGCAGCCGAGGTTAGCGGTCAGGTCTCTGGCATAAGCAGGCTGCTAGTGTGTGCACGGGGCGTGGCGGGGCTCCTCTGTCCCCGCAGGGCTGGGTTCTCTGGTGTCGCGCTGCGCTCCCCACCCGCCCCCCTTTCCACTGAGAGCGCGCAGCTAGGTCAGGGTGGAGACCGCTTGACTCCGCACAGGGTGGGGTGGTCCACACAGTGTGCCCAGCGCTGCAGGTGCCCCCCTCCCCACCCGGGGGACAGTATCTCCACACACAAAGAAACCCCACCCCGGCGTCTTGGGAGCCTGGTCCCTCTACCCCTCCCTGCCTCACACGCTTCTCCGCCCCTGCAGCTGCCCATCCCTGCCCTCCACGCCCTCTTCTTCCTTCCCCTCCCTCTCCCTAAAACAAAGAAGCTAAGGTCTTACCCCACCCCTCCGGCCGCTTGGCCGCTTACCTCCCCGCACCGCGCCCCAAGACTAGAGGTTTTTCCAACAGAGACAATACCATTAAATGTGTCCACTCCCCTCCCCCGTTCCCACCCATTGCTCAAACCGCCCGGATGGGACCGCTTTGACTTTGCATTTTCTCTTTTCTCCCAACCTCAACCCCTTCCAGTTCTATTTTCTTTTATAAACTACAGAACGAATATGAGACGTTACAAACCACTTTCTGAAATGTCCCTTCATCCCACTGAAGGCAGAGTTAAGGTAGCCCCCTCCCCTCCCATGGCATTTTAATTTTAAATATGGAAGTAGAATAAAATTCTTACCCATCGGAGGCCAACTTATCTACGTCTATCTTTTAAAAAATAAATCCTTTGCTTTAGGTTTTCAAAGACCTCCTCGTTACCCTCTCATCTCCTCCTCCTGCCTCCGACCTTTCCAGATCCCATGTATCATGAATGTCTTTTCCTTTATAAAATACCTTTCAATGTCTTCAGAGCCCTCAGAGAGAAGGGCTTCTGCTTGAGCTTGGGGAGAGAGAAGCGCGATTCTTACCCATTGCTGTTTTAGCCATTGTAGGGATGCGCACGCGTGGAGCGGTGGCGAAGGCAAAGAAGGGTCCTGTTGTAGCCGCGGCGAGAGCGAGAGAGGAGTCTGAGTAAGGCACTGAGTCTGCAGAGTGGGACCGTGCTAGAGAAAGAGCAGGAGGCAGGAGCCTATGAATAATTATCACGCAGAAGCTCAAGCAGATTGGCTCCCAGGGTCCCCTGACATGACTCCCGCAGAGTCAGAATCTCCAAGCATTAAATATTGATCGGCCAATGGTGCTGGAGTACAAAGTACCAGAATGCAGTTTGAAATGGAAATCAGTCCTTGCCTGGAAGCTCCCCCCCATTTTAGAGCCTGATAGTACAGTCCAAGTGGAGTGGCGCCTTAGCCTGGAAGCCTCCTAGGAGCTAAGGACTGGGCTGTGCCTACCTGTACCCAGGAGGCTATACTTTGCTCAAACATGTGTCATTGCATAGACTGACGAGGAGAAGGGAAAGACTCAGGGGTCTGAGAAGTCATCCCAATGCCCAGTAGGGAGAATCTGTTTAAAGCCTGTGTTGTCACCTTTTCTTGTTTTCTCTTTCACCTTTGGCCCTGTCCTTGGTGGATGCTGACTTCCCTAACAGATGATGGACTTCCCAAATCAGCCCATGTCTGGCTGTGGTGGCAGCTCAGGAATGAGCAGGGCTACTGTTCTTTCCTCCTTGTGTAGTTGGACTCCCGAGTCCATGAACTCAGGAGAGTCTCATAGGACAGGGAGGCCTGGCCTTTTCTCTCTTCTGCACAGCAAAGGAAACCCTTGACTACTTGGGCACAGAGATGTGTTCCATCTAAGGACATGATACAAAGGAGTAAGAGAGCTGCATTCACAGCTCAGATTAAGCAGTATGGCATGCAAGGGCATTTGAAACCAGTTATAAACAAGTCATTCATTCATTCACTTAAACATACTTTTAGTCTATTATTTCTCAATTCATTCATTTATTGAGCATGTTGATAACACCAAAGAAACAGCAGCAATGATATTTTTGGACTTGTGCTTATGAAATTTTTAATCCAACATGACTGAATTCTATTGTGTTGCCATCAAATTAACCTAAATCCATGGAGAAATTGTGGCTTAAATATTTTAAAATAGCGAGGAATAGCTACTTCCATCTCAGAGATGAAAAAAAAGAACGCTGTTGCATTCATGAACATGTATGAAACACTGTCTAATTTTAAAGGTATCAACATTAAGTTTTATTCCATTAGTAAGCTTTTTGGTAGCTAGTAATTTATGTTCTAAAAGTTCTTTTTAACATCGTGCACAGCTCAACCGCACAAGGGGGAAAGACAGAGCACTGTCCTTGGTGCTGAAATCACTCTGCAGCTCCCCTTAACTTGTAAAGGCATTTTAACAATCTGGATGACTTGCTAAATGATAGGAAACTACTGGAAGGGGAGCATTTCTGACCTGCTGAATCACTGGAAAAATAAAAAAATAAAGTGGAGATCAATAAAATTATTTCTCGAGCAGCAAGATCAGAAATTATTGTTCCTGTCATTGAACAGGCCTATGACTATGATACAACGAGAGTACAATATGGAAATCGGCAGGGTCTGGAAATAAATTACCATTTTCTCCCCCTCAAAAGACATCTCTCAGTACAAATGTGAGAGCGTCTTCCTTCTCAGTAGGGTTGTTTGCTTGCCTGTGTGACTAATATCTTTCTCTGCCACACCTTTCTTCCCATGGTGTGTGCTGTCCCTATACATTCTTCAGCTCTCTTGGAGGACAGGGCCTTCAGTCATGCCATAATGTCTCTAACAGCTACGATTGGCAGGTCAGCAAGATCTATTGCTCTTGTGAGCACAAAACAAAACACTCATTCTACTGTCCCCCTTTCTCACTCTCTGGTGAGCGTGCCTTTCCGATGAACAGGAATGTGATAAGGAAGTCAGTGCACACAGAGGCAAATAGCAAATGAGTGGCTTCAATTGTTTTCTCTTGGCTTTTTGCGCGATAGCCACCTCACTGCACTTCTGCATTGGTTGTTCCAGTGATGCCAAGCAGGGAGCAGATAGGCTAATATAAATTACTGCAAGACAGAAAGATAATGAGTTATTGTCAATTGGAAGAGAGGTTGAAATGAATTAAAAGATATGGGTCTATATTAATTAATGCCTTTTATTTTCTTTTGGCATTGCAATGTGCTACCATGCTTCTTCTTCTGGGAAATTATGACAAATTAGAAACAGGAAAGTTCTTGTCTATGCAGCACTTTGTCCATTTATTCACTTCTTTAGTTGGTTCAGCTATTCCACAGCCACCTCTTTAATGAAGTTTTAGTCTTATTATATTATGAATCCAGCTAAGTTTCTCCTTATTGTCTAAAAAGTATAAAATGAAGAAAAACACAGCCCTTCTTCCATAATAAAATGTTATTATCTTTACAAGATGACAATCATCTTTTAAATCAGTTAGGGCACAGTTGCTTGCAAATAATAGAAAGAAAACCAGAACCAAACAACCACACATTGCCTCTGAAAATAAAATGGAATTTCTTGGCTCATGTTATCATAAAACAGAGTATATTGTAGTCATATTTTCCTGTAGCAAATGCTTTTGATGGCTACTGGAAATTACTCAAATTAAAGAACAGGTACCCTTAAAGTCTACTGTAGAATAGGGATAGTAGCATAGGGATTTTGTTTAACTTACAGGTTACCATATATAAGTGTCTTTCATTATTATAAACACACAATTAATTGTAGGTTCTGTGGCTGTGTTTATGGCTGTAACACACTGAAACATTTAAAGAGTAAGGGCCAACTGACAAATACCTTTATTAGTTTTCTAATAACACTTGGATGCATGATTCACATGACAGATCAATAAATGCTTACAACAATAATTATAATAAGCAGCAACACTTTGTTGAGATGATTACAAATCTCCAAGCTCTGTGTCAGTACTTACAGCCACTTCTGCTGAGTTCATATTGAAAGCATGTGTTTATTTATGTCTTATTCATCTCTCAAAGGACAGAAGTCAATAGGATTCACACTAGTTGGAGAACAAAGGCAAACTTTGTTTCCTTCAATGGCAACAAGCTGAACTTGTGGAAGTCAAAGTTGTATTAGCGTCCTTTTTATTTCTCTAGCTCAGCCTATTGCATTTGTCTCTGAGAAGAGGCCTGAGGGGTTGGTTTCCTTCCAGACTGGAGAATAACAGTTGCTTTGGGTGCTGATGTCATCCAATATAGTCATATGATTTTGCTATTAATAAATCAAATATCTGGGAAATAATCCCACAGTAATTATTAAAAGTTACTAAGATATGAAACAATATTGCTGCACTTGAATTGCTTGAATCTGACTTCATCTGATTACAAAAAAAATAGAAAGAAATGAGTCACAGATGTGTTGCAGGGAGTTGTTTGTTCGTCCCCGCTGCCCGGTTAGCTTAGCCCCGAAATAATCACACAGAAACTATGTTAATTAAATCACAGCTTGGCCCATTAGCTCCAACTTCTTACTGGCTAACTCTTACAATTTAATTTAACCCATCTCCATTAATCTTTGCATTATCACAAAGTCATGGTCTACACACAAAGTTTTAGCAGCAGCTCCATGGCGTCTCTCTGACTCCTCCCTTCTTTCTCCCAGCAGTCAGTTCTGTCGTTCCTGCCCACCTAAGTTCTTCCCTATTAACAGGCCCAAAGCAGTTTCTTTATTAATCAATGAAAGCAACACAAAGACAGCACAGATGTTGTTAGGTGTTTAGAAATTTAGGATTTTTTTTTTCGAGACAGGGTTTCTCTGTGGCTTGTGAAAAAATAGCTAATTGATTAGTAGTTCTATTTTTGACATGCTTATATCAGTATAGATTGGTAAGAAATAAAAAGTAGTATATCTTTTAGTAGAAATGTAAATATGCCTTATTTGACAAGAAAGTCAACCCATAGAGAGAGATCTGGTGTTTTTTTGCTAACATTGCAATCTGTGTTGTTTATATGTTAGCATTATTTTCATCTTTATCAGCTTTTTGAGGATTTAATGCAATATATTTTGATTATATTCACCCCTGTACCAACTTGTTTCAGATGCACTCTTTCCCTATCCACCTGACTTTGTGTCCCTTTTTACATTTTAACCCACTGAGTTCAACTGTGCTGCCCATATACTCTTGGGTGTGGAACTGTCCACTGGATCTTGGTTGACCTAGTAGGAGCCACATATCTAAAGAAAAATGATATGGCCTCTCCAAGAGGCTGCCAATTGCCAAAGCTCCTCCTTTAGGGATGAGACATTGTATGTACTTTCTGTCCTCATGCTGATAATGTATCTGGCTGGAACTCTTGCATGTCTTCTGTATGCTGTCGCTTGCCTTGTGAGCCCATATATGCCATTTCACTGCAGTGTCCAGAAAGCAAGTGCAGTCATCGTCTTTCTAACTTACAATCTCTCCATGTTTGTATTTTACCACTATTTTTGAGATGATGAATAAATAGTATTTTATTGTTTTCCTCAGATATTAATTATCTGCAACTCAAGAACATTTAGTTAATTTTCATGTCCTTTTTTTGTACCTAAGGTTTTCTTTATGCCTCTGTGTGAGTTGTATATATTAGTAATTAAAATAATTTGCCTCAGAAGCAAAGAGACTTAGTGAAATTAGTAAATCCTATTGGTGGTTTTGTAATTGAACTTTGGGAAATGAACTCACTCTAATCATAAGAGACTGGTCTGAACCTAATAAACTTAATCTTTTCATTATATTGAAGATGTTGAAAAATTGTTTGCTGTCTTGGCAGCCATTACTACATTTTCCCTCTCTTTCTGAGTTGCTTTGCAGCTTAACATCCAGGGAGAATATTAGTTGGACATTATTGAAGCTAAGAGTTTGGTTGCCCTGGGGTTTCCACTCAGTTTCTTAGTTCATAAGTCTTGCGTGAACATACAAGTGTAATGGTCCTAGAAGTGCCCAGAGAAGAAGTCTGGAAATATGACCTATTCTATTTCTTACACAAGCTCTTTCCTTTAAAAGAAGAGCCCTACAATGACTATTTAGCTAACATTCATTGTTTGTTGCTTAAAAATTCTTCTGTTACAATGGGTAGGGAAGGCGTAAGATTTCAAGAGGAAAAGGACTTTAACCTTGACTCTCAAAGGGTTACATGACATTGGCTTCCAGAGAGATCTTTTTGTGTGTTCTTTTTTAACTAATTCTTTGACCCTCTGAACTTCCCCCACTTTTTCCTAGCATATTATCAAACAGAACAAAATGAAAAGACATAGCAGCATTTTGAAAGGCTACTTGATAAAAAAATTCAACTCATTAATAACACAGTCTTAAATGAAACTGAAGAACATAGAATCTCATTTCAGTTTTCTTTGTCTTTTCACATCTTGAAGGACTCTTTCTTTTTTCAGTTTTTTTGGGGGTGCTGGTTGTTTCTGAATTATGGGCTGAGAAACCACTCATTTTTAGGATTCTGTTCAGCAAAACCAGAGCAATGAGCAACTCTTTCCCACTTATTGTACCACCAAATAAATTGCTATCTTCTCAAATATATTGCTGAGTTTTTATTTAGAATGCACAAGAAAGGTCCTCTCCTGAAAGAGCATTCCAAGAGCTGTGGAAGACTTAAATATTTATAGCAAAGCATAAAAACATCAAACTTAAAATTTTGTCATGGTCTATTTGAACTGATTTGGAAGAAGGGCAGATAAGGAACCTGCGTCAGTGAAGTAAAAAGATTGCTAAGGTTTCCTTGCTTTCACTGATTTGTTTTTGTCTTTGAGACATTCTTTAAAAGGAAATCTAAGACATTACTTAAATAAATTCTTAATATGTATCCTTAATAAAATATCCACATTTCTGATACACATTATAATTTATTGATACCATCTAACACCCAGTCCACAATAATATTTTCATGATTGTCTTAATAATGCTATTCTGTAGGAGCCTTGTTTTAAATACTATCCAAGTACCACTCACTACAAGTCTCTTCTCTGCAAGTCTCAAATCAGGTTATACTGCAACACAGCTCCCTTCTTTGTTTCAGATTCCTGTCTTCTGTTTATTATGGAAAGTAGGTTAATGGCTTTACTGAAACTTCTAACATTTTGGATGTGGCTGTTTATATCCAGTGTGGTGGTCATTTAATTTGTTTCAATGCTTTCTGTAAATGGGAGCCAACCATTAAGGGAATAGATTCAATATCATCTGATAAAAGACTGACTCAGGTGTATTTAGCTTAATTAAAAGCAGGGCTGTTGTTGAGTCACATGTGCCGAAGGTCGGTTCTGGAATTAAGGGAAGGGATGGGACTGCAGAAGTCACTGCAGACATAGCAACACGGAAGCATTGCTTTGTCCTTGGGCAAGTTGATTAGTTAGAACTTAGGGTAGCTGTTTTCTACAAAGGGAGAGTTTACTGCAAAATATTGTGACAGAAAGCAGCACAAAGCAATGATGTGGTTCTTGTTCAAGTCTCTTTTAGACTTCTCCTGAACACTTTAATTTTCTCAGTTGGATACTACCATCTATGAATTATGATAATTTTGGTCAAAATCCACTAGTTGAGCCACGATGTCCTAATATTTTTGCTGTGGCACTCTAATAAACTGAAGTTTGCACACCTCCCCAATGCATGTGCTGAAACCCTATGATGACAGAACTAGGTGATGGCAACAGAGAGTGATTAGGTCATGAGAATGTATCCTTGTAAATGGATTGGTGCCTCATAAAAGAGACCCAAGAGAGTGCCCTTGCTCTTCTGTGTGCGATGACACAGCTAGAAATCTGTCCCTCAGTCTTTCATCTCCTAGTTTTCAGACCTGTTGGGAACACATGTTAAAGTCTATAAGCCTCCAGTTTATGGTATATTTGCTATAGCTCAGTGAGACCACAATGTGGTCAGCAAGGCATAATGGCAGTGCACTGTTTTCAGCTTCTTCATTATTCAGTACCAAAATAAGTATAAGGATAACCATAAACATTAAGAAATATCTGATGGTTGGAGAGATGTCTCGCAGTTAAAAGCACTGACTGCTTTTCCTGAGGACCTGGATTCAATTCCCAGTTCCCATATGGCAGCTCACAGCATCTCTAACTCTAGTTTCAGGGGATCTGGCACCTTCACACAGACATACATGCACACAAAATACCAATTGACATAAAAAAGTATCTGAACTGCCTCTGGTGGTGTTAGCCTATAATCTCAGCTTCTTGGGAGGACTTGCAGGAGTATTTCCAAATTCTAGAGCTGACTGAGCTAGAGAGCAAATCCAAGATCTTCCTGGATATTTTAGTGATAGTATCTTCAATATAAAATGTAAAACAAACTGGGAGGTGGTGGTGGACACCGGCACTTTAGAGGCAGAACCAGGCAGATATCTGTGGGTTTGAGGCTAGCTTGGTCACAGAGTGAGCTCCAGTTTAGGCTCCACATTTACACAGAGAAACCCCATCTCCAAAAACAAAACAAGCACTAGGGTATTATTCAATGGTTGAGTCCTTACTTAGTATGAGGTCCTAAATTCAATCTCCAGGGCAGTGTGTGCGCACGCATGCACACGCGCATACACACACACACACACTTAGGAATACCAGTTTTGAATAGTGTGTTACTTTATCATTTATAATTAATTAATGATTCCACTTTCCTTGAAGTTCCTATTCTTTTGGCTTTTTTCAGATAGGGTTTCTTTGTGTAGCCTTGGCTAGTCCCAGAACAAGCTTTGTAGGACAGACTGGCTGAGAACTCACAGAAATCCATCTGCCACTGCCTTTTGGGTGCTGTGTTAAAGGCATGTCACCACCTGGCTTTTCTTGAAGTTTTTATACAGGTGTTAGTTACAAATAGTCAGAGACAATTTTATTAAGTAGGATTATCTTAAATATATATATATATATATATATATATATATATATATATATATATATATGTTTTGAAGGCTTCTCTGATAAATCATCATGCAGTCTTTTCCAGGTATAAGAAACAAAAGGATTTGTTCTCAATCCATGCAAAGGCAGAGTGATATTGACAAAATACAGGTCACATTATGAAGGCAGTAGCTTGGATAGACCATCCCATTATGCAGGCAAAGTGATCCCTTGGGTGTGTGTTGAGAGATATAAAGATAATCACCAGTTGATGTCAGTGGCTGTCTGAGTGCATTTTGGTCTAATTCCAAAGAGCAGGAACTTAGGTCAGCTTCAGAAAATCAGGTGATAGTTCTGAACTGATCGATGGGAAAATAGTGACCATAACTTGCAGTATAAGTCACTCTTCTCTTTCTGCTCCCTGACATTCCATGGTGAATTTGAGGCTCCTAATCAATAGATGATATTAGTAATTCTGGCATGAGGCTAGAATTCAACTGTTACATGAGTTAGATGTGCTGAGGCTAATACTTTTTGGAAGGGCATGGCTGCACAAGAAATCTATAATTGACAGGTTGGCTGCTATAGCAACTCTCTGTTTATTCTGTCAACTTCTTGCTTTTGTAGGTCTTTAAGTGAGGTTGGCATTAGAATTCTGGTGCTGGTGCATAATCACCCAGCAAGATTCTTTATGTGTTTGCATTGAGAAGAGAGAGCCCACAGGTGGAATTCTCTGGAGTTTGAGCGCTGGCAGTATTAACATTAGTGGTTCAAAGCACTTGTTTTTTTTTTTCAATCTAGTTCTAAGATTGGGTCCCAGTGGTGTCTCTTTGTATATAACCACATGGCGACTATCATAGGGCCGTGTTCACAGGCATTTCTTTAGAAAATGCAGCAAGCTCCTGTTTGCTATGGCTTCAAATCTGACCATAGGTCTGGAAAATACTCAAAAAATGAAAATATAAAAAATGAAAATATAAAATCTATTACTATCCAATAAAGAGTGAAGGGTTTATAATGTATCTTACATTTTAAGCTATATCAGGATGACGGATATTAAATCCTTTTGTAAATAAAACCATTCTGGTTTTAAGTAACAATGCATAACTTTTAAACATATTGATTTGATTTGATTTTATATCCTTAAAGAAAATTTCCAATATTTTTAAATAATTCCTTGTTTGTATAGTACAGTGATGAAATTCCAAAGTCATTTTGCATATATTGTAAGGTTAATAAAATGAACTAATGTAGTCTCGTTGTTTGGATCTAGGCTTCTTTCTGTGGGATAATAGATACATATCTGAAACTGGAGAGACTAGGAAAGAATCTTGTTATGTTGGTAGAGTTAGAGGTGCATGAAGCCATAGTACCATACATATTTACAATTATACATTTCTTGATCTGTTATTTGAGATACCAAGAGCATATATTTCTTTTATTAAGAATTATTTTTTGTCCTTTTAAAATTTTATGTATGCATGTGTGTTTTCAAAGGGTATGCTTGTATCTTTACAGTTGCCTGAGAACAGGGAGGGTGTCAGATCTCCTGTAGCTGGAATTACAGATGACTGTGAGTTACCTGACCTGAGTGCTGGGCACTGAAGTCTGGTCCTCAACAGGAGCAGTATGCACTCTTTTAACTACTGAGCCATCCTTTTCATCCCTGAAAGCCCATATTTCCTAAGAAATATTGAAACTCAGTCTGTGCATTCAATGAACTTAGGAGCAATTATACCCTTGTTTAATGAACACAGAAAATATCCAGGTTTTGTTTTGGAATAAGGCAGTATTGTTCTGCTCTATAAGGAACTGGGATAGAAGAAATATTTGAAGAAGAAAGATGATAGGTCACTTCCTAACTGCATGGAGAAAGTATTCCTACACCTGAAACTCGGGTTGGTGTTTGGCAACTCCAGGCTTCCTGTGTAGGGAGCAATTAAACTATTTTATATGAAAGCATCATATACATTATTATAATATAATATATTCATACACACAAATATAGATATTATATCAACTTTCTAATAGGAGACTTTTGTGTAGCTTTTCAAGCATCTGCCATGTTGGTTATTCCTTCTTCCTACCCTTTCCTCTCCTATCCTTTGAGGAGCCTTGTAGAAAATACCCAGCACCATTGTCTATTGGGACAGTGGGTAAATGCTATTCTTACCAAACACATGTAACAAATGGTGGGCAAGCATTAAAACTGTATATTATGAGGACACTCTGTTAAACAATGAAGATGGAAAAAACAAAGAAAGATAAGAAATATTTTTAGATAAAGAGGAATTAAATGATATGAAGTAATTGCAGTGAGTGACCATGGATTAGATTCTGGATAAAAACAAATCTATATAAAGATTGCTTTGGGATACTTGGTGAGATTGTACCACAGGTTGCACATTATAATATATTAAGTCATATAGAATTTTCTGTATTTGACATCTGTACTATTGTTTATGTAGGGCAATGTTCTTATTCTTAGGCAAACGTAAAAGTAATTAGAAGTAAAAGAACATCATATAGCTAATCAATTCTCAAATGGTACAGTAGGGATTATGAAAATTTTATTATTTATATAAAATGTGAATATAACTATTCAAGAGTGAGAAAGGAGAGAGCTATGAAGAATATATGCAAAATGCTAAAATTAGTGAGTGGAGGTGAAGGTATACAGCTCATCATGAATGTTTATTCATGCACTATATCAAATACTTAAAACTTTCAAAATAAAATGTGAAAAGGGTATAATTAATAAATTTTACCTTCTTAGAACTTTGAGGCTAATAGAGGATGAAAGTTCTGTTTCACATATCTTAAAGAAAGAACTTATGACCTCTAGAGCATATCATCTGTAAAGAGGAAATTCAGAGCACACAGCGACTCTCTCCAAAGGCAGAATATCATGATTCCAGCAAGAGGAACCTTCAGTATGACCAGAAGAGTTTAGAAATACCACTAAAATCTGTTTGAGCTTTTTGTGGAATTGTGAATCTTGCCTTGTTTTTGTGTTTTCCTCATGTTTATGATTATTAGAGAAAAAGCAAGGGTGGTTCACTTGTTTAGCCTTATACAGGAAAAATATGTGCATACATAATATACATATATCATGTATTATATACTATTGCATATTTTATAAACTTTGTGCTGCAGTTTGAACTTGTGGCCTTGTACATGTAAGGCAAGTGTTTACCACTGAGATGCAACATTTTCCCAGTATTTTTGAGACATTTGGACCAATCTGCTTTTGCCACTGTGAGTATTTCATGCAGTGCTAGATAGAAATGACTTAGGAATATCTAAATCTATCCTTATACAGCAAGCAGTGATGATACAGTTTCTCTTTCTTAAAAGGACAGATGGTTATTTTTGATAAAGTTCTTCTGGTCAGAAAGGAAAATTTCATTTAACACCATTAGTAACACAATCAATAATGAGTTGTATGAGTTAAGCGTCTCTAGATAAGCAGAATGAATGTCTTACAGATAATCCATGTGTAAGGCTGATTTATTTAGTTATCTTAAGGAATCAATTTGCATGGTTATATAGGTAAGAAGATCCCAAGAAACAAGACAGCTCCTGGTTTAAGGTCTGGTCCAAACACAAAGGTACAAGACTGAGGCTGAAGCTGAAAGACCTTCTGATAGAGACAGAGCAGCCTTTCCTTCTGTTTAGGCATTTAAGTGATTAGATAATGCCCAGTAATAATGGAGAAGGTACCCTGCTCTCCTTAGTCTATTGATTCAAGCACTAATCTCATCCAGAAATACCTAGACAGGCGCAGAATAATGTTTGCTGTGGTGATTTGAATGAGCGTATCCTCATTTGAAAGTTTGGTCTCCTATTGTTGGAACAGTTTGGGAAGGATTAGGAGGTGTGTCCTTCTTGGAGGAAGTATGTCACTGGGGGTGGCCTTTGAAGTTTCAATTGTCCATGATACTCCTGGTTATTTCTCTCTTTGGCTTAGGCTTGTGAATCAGATGTGAACTCTCAGCTACTTCTCCAATCCATAGCTACCTGCCTCCGCCATGCTTCCTGTTGTGATAGTTATGACCTTGCCCTCTGAACTGTAAGCAAAGCCCCAATTAAAGGTTTTCTTTAATAAGTTGCCTTGGTCATGGTGTTTTCTTCACAGCAACAGAAAAGTAGCTAAGACATATGCCAAACATCAGATGTGGCTATGTTAAGCTGACACACACATTTAAGCATCAGAAAGGTGTTTTGTGTAACACAGTCTACAAACAGAGTGACTTTTCCCCCTCAGCAAAGTGAGCTTTAATTTCTAACAAAGATTTCTTTTGCACACTGAGCTCAGGCAGGCAAGTCATTTCTTTCTTCTTCATAATTGATTGCAGTATTTTATTAATTTAGATTTGATTCTATGCCATATCTGTAGAATTGTGACAGGATGCCGAATTTCCCTTCTGGAAGGATCTATGGTTTGGTTATCAGTACTTCTAAAAATTATCTCCAGTTTGTTTTGTTCAAAGTTGGTTCCCTCCCTCCAAATCCTTCATCTGTAGCCTGACTATTTCTGAGTGAAATTTCAGCTTTTTCTTCCTATAATGGGTCCTGATTCTGAAAGATGAGCCTGGCTTCAGAGCTTCCTATAATGGGTCCTGATTCTGAAAGATCAGCCTGGCTTCAGAGCTTCCTATAATGGGTCCCAATTCTGAAAGATCAGCCTAGCTTCAGGACTTCCTATAATGGGTCCCAGTTCTGAAAGATGTTCTGCTCTCAGGTCCTGTTTTACAATGTAGTTTGCTCTCCCAATCTTGCTTCTCTTTCCTTTTCTTTCAGAGACATTGAGCCCCACTGTACGCCTCAATGAGTGTCGTTCACAAAGCACTCTCTCTTAGGTGCTGCTGCATGGGGTTGTGATACAAAGCTGTTGTGATGAACCCTCAAGCCATGCCAGCTTGAGCCTTTCATGAGATAGCTTACAGAAAATAGGCACATGGCACAAAAATGATGTTATTTCAAGATATGAATTATTAACCAATGACACACTGAGGTTTCTAGGAAAAAATTAGACAATTAGAATAAGTCAGCTACTAAATAGTCATAAAATTTATCTTGAGGAGAAAAAAACCATGGGGTGGATTCATGTCGAGGAAATGTTTAGTTACCAGCAGAAGAAAAATTTAGAAGTGGGGATAAGGTTGCTTAAGCAGTGTTGGGTGTTGCTTAGGAATTGTGAGGCTTCTTCTAGATTAGGAGTCAGTGTAGAAAGTGAGGCAAGAGCACTGTGGGCTCCCTGCCACTAGCCCCCGTTAGCACAGTAGAGAGCTGCACTGTTATGAGACATATCAGAAAGAATAGACTTGAGGATGGGCACCATGTAGGATAGCCGTCACTGTGACCTGTAATAAGGGAGATTTTATGTAGTTAGGGAATTCAGGAATACATGTAATGCCTGTTTAAGAAAAAAAAAACAGTCTCTGATACTACACGGTTATTAGGTTAGTTTGCTTTTGTGGTGAGTGAATAAAATTGGCTTATGAAGATTTACCATGTTTTATTTTCAGCACCCACCCTTTGTAAGGTTAAAAAGTAAAATGAGTGGTTCATTTAAGAGGCCCCAAGGGTTGTGGGAACAAGAAAGGACATCATCTGAGGTGAAATAATAATACAGGCACAGAAAGAAGACTGCTAGTTCTCATTTATGTATGCAATGAGAGAGCGAGGGGGGGGGAGAGAGAGAGAGAGAGAGAGAGAGAGAGAGAGAGAGAAAGAGAGGGAGAGAGGGAGAGAGGGAGAGGGAGAGAGAGATCAAGTATCTAGAAATCTAGACAAAGAGATGAAAACATTAGCTACCAGAGTCAGAGTGGTGGCAGGGATTCCCTAATTTTAGATTTAAGCCAAAGTTCCAAAACACAGAATGGGTGTGATGAAGATGACTAGAAAGACCTAAGAGCCCCAGTTAATGGGTGTGCGTTATATTCAGGATTTTCATTTGCTCTTTGAGACAAGTGCAATACCATGGAGCCCAGTCTGAACTGGGACTCACTATAGGCCAGGCAGCCCTCGATTCTTAATCCCACTGTCTCAGCCTCCCACATGTTGGGATCCATGGATGTGTCATCATGCCTGGTTTATATTTAGGGTTGGTGTTAAATGAGTATTTCAGCAGCTTTTTTTTAAAATCACAAATAGGGAAAATTTGAAGCTTTATGAAATGATGGAGACATTAATTTGTTTTATCTTAGTAACTATTTTACTTTACATATATCTTATAACATCATTTCATATTTAATTTATGTCTTAATTTATTTTAAAAGAATTTTATTCTTATTTTATGGCCCATTCTGAAATCTGGAAAGCCAGTATCAAAAGGATTTTATAGGAAAATGGTCATTATGTCAGCTAGAGGCATAAGTTTTGGTACTTAAATCTAAGATTTTTTTTATTGCTTTCGAATAGAAAATATATTTAAAGTGAATGTAATAGCAAGTATATACAGATATTAGCAACCATGACCTTTTCAGAAGCAAAGGTTTTGCTGATGAGTTCTTGGGTTTTCTCCTTGACTATGCAAGGAGCCTGCAGATGCAAATATCTCTTTGACATGCTGACTCCACTGCCAGGATATAAGCTCAGAAGGTGACTGTACCGCAAGGGCATTCTAAACATTGTGAGGCACTTACTGTTTCCCATAATGGCTGTACCGCCAATATCACACCTAGGTTTCCCCCTCCATATTCTTGCTAGCACTCATTCCCTCTGTCTTTTAGGATCACCCTGAATAAGCTTGCCATGTTACCTCACTGGCTTTTATTGTATTTCCTCAATGACTAATGGTGATCTAAAGCTTTCCCCATACTTGCCAGACTTCCCTATTTTCCTTTCATGGATATCTATTCGGATTTGCTACAGATTGGTAATGAAACATCCCCTGCAGCCTGGTGTGTTTAAGCTCTCAGTCCCCCCAGCTGGTGACACTGTCCTGGGAGGTTGTAGCGCCTTTATGCATTGTGGCCTGACTAGCAGAAGTAGTTGGCTGGGGGACTTAGGTCTCCATGCTTCTTGTCATCCATAACAGTGAGGTCAGATGCAAGTTTCTGCAGTGGGGGGAGGCACCAGCTAGCATGCTTTTTGCCTTGAAACTGAGCTATAATCAGCCCTTCTTTCCCCAAGTGGCAGGACTCCTTGGCCTGAGTCTGTGAGCTGAAATGAGTCCTCCTAAGCTGTTTCTTATTAGGCATCTTTTGCAGTGGTGGAGGAGTCACAGATAATAGGTACTGTATCATTTTTGTCTTTTACCTACTTTCTTAGTTATGTGTGTATGTGTGTGTGTGTACATATGTGCACACACATGTGTGAGTTCAGAAGACAATTTGTGAGAGTCTGTTGTCTCCTTTCCACAGATGGGGTCCAGAGGTCCATCTCAGGCTGTAAGGCACGGCGAGGAGTGCATTTGTCCACGGAGCCATTTCACTGCTCCTTTGCATCTAATAGATTGGTTGAATTCTTTATATGCTTTGGGTACTAAACTGTTATCAAAGGTATAGTTTGAAGTGTTTCCTTCCACTCCCTAGGAAATCCTAATATTTCCCTATGTCTTTTAATTATGTTGTCTCCTTTGATGTATAATAAAATTTAAACCTAATGTAATTCTATTTGTCTCTTTTTGCTATTGTTGCCTGTATTTGGGGCTCATATAAAAATATCGTCCCCTTGACCACTGTGGGACATCTTCCCCCATCCTCACACAGCAGGAGCAGATGTGCAGCTTTGTGTTTATGTTTAAGTCTAATTTGAGTTGTGATGTGGATGGTAAGAGGGAGGGATCCAATTTCATTTTTTACTTGTGAATGTTCATTTTCCCAACTACATATTAAAAGTGCTGGCCTTTCCTAATTCTATATTTCTTTACTATGAAATACAAGTGGCATCGTCACTTACGATCACCTGATGGTAAATGTTTGAGTGTATTTTTTTATCTTCCTGATCTCCCTTTTCTGTTTCATTGGTCCTCATGCCTGATTTTTATGCCACTACCATGTTATTTTTGATTACTAGAGCAATACTAGTTAATGTTGAGTGACAACTTGGATGAATTAAGGGACATCTAGCTAACTGAAATAAACTCATTTTTTGTAGGTGTTCTTTGCAGTAGACTGACATGCATGTTATTGGGCTGTGTGGAGAATATTTTCCTTCAGGGTGGTTGGGCACTATATATGTGAATGGAGGTTCAGAAAGAACACAGAGTAGAAGCACAGTTTCAGTCTTGTTTCCTGTCACTATGATCAAATACCCTGACAAAAGCAACTTAAAAGAGAAAGAATTTATTTGGATCACAGTTCTAGGCTGCAGTTTATCATTGCAGGGCAGTCAAGGCAACAGGCCCTTGGAGAAATTGGTCATATTCCATCCATAGTCAGGAGCAGTCATTGTGAGCTGCCTGATGAGGGTTCTAAGAATAGAATTCGGGTCTACTGTAAGAACAGTATTTGCAGTCTTAGCCAGTGAGTCACCTCTATGGCCCAAATTAGCAAAATGAAGATAATCACCCACGGATGTACCCATAGACTAATCTAATCTAGATCATTAATCTAGATTAATTCTTTCCCTAGGCGACTCTAGATTGTGTCAAGTTGAAAACTGAAGCTAACAATCAGAGTTAGGACACTTTCTTCTTCTATTAGATACCAGAACTCCATCTCTTTCAACATCTAGAAGTTGGGACTTGCAAGTAGACTGACTGCTAGGCTCTCAGTTTTCACTCTTTTTTTTTTTAAATTATTTATTTATTAAAGATTTCTGTCTCTTCCCCACCGCCACCTCCTATTTCCCTCCCCCTCCCCCAATCACGTCCCCCTCCCTCGTCAGCCCAAAGAGCGATCAGGGTTCCCTGCCCTGTGGGAAGTCCAAGGACCACCCACCTCCATCCAGGTCTAGTAAGGTGAGCATCCAAACTGCCTATTAGACTAGGAAGTGTGCCACGTTTCTGTAGTCTTGACGCTGTGGCAAATATTTTTTTTTCAAGTGTTCTGTCTGCATGCATGTTTGCAGGCCAGAAGAGGGCACTATATCTTATTATGGATGGTTGTGAGGCACCATGTGGTTGCAGGAAATTGAACTCAGGTAGAGCAGCCAGTACTCTTTCTTTCTTTCTTTCTTTCTTTCTTTCTTTCTTTCTTTCTTTCT
>JABTXL010016972.1:4921075-4982709 GCA_025134845.1 Neodon shergylaensis | reverse complement strand
AAGATTTCTGTCTCTTCCCCGCCACCGCCTCCCATATCCCTCCCCCTCCCCCAATCAACTCCCCCCTCTCAGCCAGTACTCTTAACCTCTGAGCCATCTCTCCAGACCCCTGGAACAAACATTCTTTTGGTCTCCTTGTTTCTCCAGCTTTCAAATGCCTAATGTAGGGCTTCCTAGTTTTTATAATCACAGTAATGATAATAATAGTAATAGTAACACTAATAACGATAATAATTTTTGAGACAGGGTCTCTGTGTAATGCTAACTGTCCTGGAACTTTCTATGTAAATGAGGCTGGCCTTGAATTCACTGAGATCTGCTTGCTACTGCCTCCCAAGTGCTGGGATTAAAGGCATGAACAGTGCAGGGCCTTTACATTAATTAATTTTTTAAAAAAAATCAATCAACAATTATCTTATCTATTATGTATGTATGTATGTATGTATGTATGTATGTATGTATGTATCTATCTATCTATCTATCTATCTATCATCTATCTTCTATCTGCCTGTCTATCTATCTATCTATCTATCTATCTATCTATCTATCTATCTATCTATCTTCTGTCTGTATATCTATCTATCATCAGTCTACCATGTATCTAGCATCTATCATTATTTCCTTTTGGTTCTATTTCTCTTGATAACCCTGATTAATAAATATAGTAGCTTTGTAGGTAATATGAGTTATCTCCTGGTAACTGTAGAGGATCTTCCACAGATACCAAAATATGTGGTTTCCTAAGCATCTTATATACAGTAATAAAGTATTTAAATATAACCTAAATACAGTACTCTATATATTTCAAATTATAGATTCTTAAACTGAATCACATAAAGTCATATAACTGAGTGGGTGTTTTGTGAAAAATATGGCAATGGTGAAATCTTTATGAATGTGCAATAACCAAAATTTAATTCAAAATCAAACATACAATGAATCTAAGGTATTTGTGCAGACAAGTTTTTCCCCGTTTCCTTATTTTTTAATTGCATTTATTTATTTAATTATTAATTTATTTAATATGTTTTTAAATCATGTATCTTGATCCAATTAGTCTCCTGTCCCTTTGCATCTGCTGTCTGCTCCTGCATTCCCTCCAAATTAAACAAAATTCAAGAGAAAAAAAAGGAAGAAAATAAAATGAGTAAAATAAAAAAAGGGAAGGAATTAAAATCTTGTCACAGAAACTGCAGTGCGACCCAACAAGTCATGCTGTGTACTCCTTTGTTCATACATCTCTACTTGCAAGTGTTTGTTGTGAAGAGTCTGGTTTGAGGTCCCCACTACATTTCCAGTGCTGGACCCCTATTAGGACTCTTGCTGGACATCCTTCTGGTGCCCTGTGTTGTGGAGATTCTGCAGCTTTGGGCCTGCTGGTAAGGTTCCTTCACATGCTCCAGCAGATCATTGATGAGATAGATGTTGGGGCAGGCCAAGTCATAACCTCATAACCCTGGGTCTGGGCCTGGGCAGCTGTAGGGTTTGGTCACCAGATGAAAAGTGGGGACAGCTCTCCCATGGTCACGTCTGGGCCTGGCTCATATACATCTATACTATAGCTGTTGGCTCAGTTGTGCTGCCCTGGTGAGGTGCAGGGCCTTGGGCAGGCTAGTTTTACGTCAACTTGACATGAGCTAAAGTTGTTTGGAGAGAGGAAATCTTAATTGAGAAAATGGCCTGATCATATTGGCCTGTGGCCAAGCTTGTGGTGCATTTTCTTATTAGTGTTTATGTGAGGGGGTAGTTCATGGTGGGTGGTGCCACCCCGTGGCAGGTGGTCCTAGTGCACATAGGAAAGCAGGATGAGAAAAACTGGAGGAACCAACTATTAATGGTGTTCTTACACGGCTGTTGCTTCAGGTTCAGACTCCAGTTTCCTGCCTTGAGTTCCTACTCTGACTTCCCTCAGTGATAGAATGTGACCTGGAGGTTGTAAGCAGAAATCAATTTTTTCCTCTCCAAGTAGCTTTTGGTCATGGTGTCTACCCCAGCACTAAAGCCCCAAAGACAGACTTTGTCAGCAAGTGTAGAGTACTGTTGTGACAGACATTGCCAGCAGAAGTAGAGTATGGCTGTGATGGACATTGTCAGCAGGAGTAGAGTACTGCTGTGACAGACCTGACCATGTTTTTGGAGGACTGTGGAAGAACTCTGGAAGTCTGAGGTTGAAAAACCATGAGTGCTCAGGGATTAATGAGTGCTGTGGGGGCTGCTTTAACAAAGAGCCTTTAAGATACCAGCCCACTTGGACGTGGTCTCTTATACAATAAATGCAGCTGTCCAACATACATTCACTCTTTCTTGCCTCTGGGTCTTACTTTCAGATTTGCTAGAGTTGGTTCCTATTTCTGATTTGTGCAAAGGACTGTGATCTGTGAGTCTACCCCTAAATATATAACCCTTTATCATATGTAATTCTGAACCAGTGTGGGATTATTTTGTAGTTTTCATCTGGTGCCCAAATGTGGAGACCAGCCCATCCTCTTTTGGGATCAATTCACCAGCCATGTGGCATAATGAGCACTGACTCTCCCGCCAGCAGCTCTAGCCAGCACCCAGATGAAGCAGGCTGTTGCTCAACACTCCCTGGTTTGTGACCCACAAGCTGCCCCTGGGCGCTCTACATGCCAGTCCACATGCTGCTGCCTGCGATCCCCCTAGCACACATAGTCCACAACTTGTATTAAATGAAAACTTTGGGTTTTCACTTTTTCTTGGGCCCCATCTCTCGGAATCATTTGATTGCCTTAATAACTGCTCTTATTTTGTTAAACACAACATATTTTTCGGTTCCCAAGAAAGCAACATTTGCTGTTCTCTGCTGCTAGTGTCTCTAGGCCACGTGGCTGCAACTGTGATGCCTGCTGGCCAATAACAATTATTACACTTATTACAATTTATTGTAATTGCCTTAGGACAGGTAAGATCTGAAACCTACAAAATTACTGATAACATAACTATCCAGGAGTTCAATAATTGTTTTGCTTATACTATGGATGGTATTCTACAAGGCTTATTTTCCATCTACATACCTTTATTTGATTCTAGGAATTAGTCTTGTTTTTCATATTATCTCATTAAAAATGGTTTGACAACAGGGCCAAGAATGAGGCACTTTTAGAAATAACAGAGTCTTTACAGACTAATAATGGACAGCTAGTTGAGAAGATCAATACTATGGAGAGGGACAGAATCAATTTGACAAAATTATCTGAAAGAATTTGTGCTGTTGAATTTAACAATCAGAATCTGTTGAAAAGTTATGATAGATTAATGGATAAGATATCTCTCCAGGAGCCGGGCGGTGGTGGCACACACCTTTAATCCCAGCACTCGGGTGGCAGAGGCAGGTGGATCTCTGTGAGTTCAAGGCCAGCCTGATCTACAAGAGCTAGTTCCAGGACAGGAACCAAAAAGCTACAGAGAAACCCTGTCTCAAAAATCCAAAAAAAGAAAAAAAAAGATATCTCTCCAGGAACATAATAAGTTTTTATCTTCCTTCCTTCCTTCCTTCCTTCCTTCCTTCCTTCCTTCCTTCCTTCCTTCCTTCCTTTATTTTTTTTCCTCCTATTTTCATTTCACTTCTTCTTCTATACCTGTCTTTTAATTCATTTTGGTGATTTGAGACAGGGTCTTTCTACATAGGTCAGGCTGACCTTGAATGCTTGGTCTTCCCTACAAGGCAAGCAGCACTGTCTTAAAGACACTATATGAGCCATGCGAGGCCACGGATACCTATAATCTCAGCATGAAGACCTTGAGGCCAGAGGCACAGTAAGATCAAAGCTGACTTAGTGAGTTTGAGGCCAGCCTGGTGCCATTGCAAATGCCTGTCTTAAAGCAAAGCAAAAAAGATAACATCTATATGTGCTATGACAGTGTTAGAACAATTTATCCCAAACTGTGCCAAAATACGTACTGATAACTTATTAAATTTCATGAATGCCACAAAATATGTTTTATCAAACATCTATATTATTTTCACTTTTTTCAAGGCCTCTTTTTCTTTAAATGTTGTCACATATCTTCCTAATATAGAAATGCAACCTCTTTAGTCAGTTTAATGTTATTTTCGTGTATGTGTTCTCAGGCTGGTATTAAATGAGCAGTTGGTGTGCTCTTCCCTGGGGAAGACTATTTCTCTTGCTCTCCATACTCCTTAGTTGCCTGTCCTTTGTGTAGGGTTGAGGCCTTGTGAGCCTTCCCCTGTCACACTAGCGTGCCTATTGGTGTCTTCCTTGTTCAGGCCATCAGACAGCCATGTTGGTGAGACTTCCTGGGTGTAGCTTCTCTGACATTTTGAGGAGACATCCATAATCTCACAGCCAATTTCCTGCTCCTTTATCTTTTAGATCTTTGATTTGTTAATACGAAAGACTTAATGTTTTCTTTTTATGTTTTTCGAACACGATTTGACAGGATCCCTGCTTTTCTCACTGATTTACAATGCTACCTTCGTTACATGAAGTGACATACTTTTAAGGTTCTGATTCCAGAGGTAGATAACACATTAATATTTGACAGAAACAAAGTGCCTTCACCTTTAAATAATATCAACTCAAACTCACTCTCAAATTTAGCCACAGATATTTTTCATGCTGAGTCTTATTGAAATGCAAACACATTAGATTAAAAACAGAAGTGCAATTTCCAGGCAATGTCATGCATAATACTTCCAGGATGCTTTTTTTGGCATAGATCTTCCTTAAGAGCTTATAGTAAAAAGAGAGACATGCACAGAGAATATTTCCTTTTTTATATAGTTTCAATATAAAGGCTGTTGTTCATCTGTTCTCAGGATGTGGGGAGATATATTTGTGGTATATGTTCTTCTAAAAAGTAAAGACACCAAGAATGTGAAGGAAGAGAATTCTGTTATTGTCCTTGATTATTATATTATACTCAAACATAGAGGGATCAGTGATGTGTGCAGAGGAAGGGAAGTCTGTTAATGGAGCCTTTGGGTTCTGGGGAAGGAGGTAAGTATTTCATATTTCATATTTAAGGACAAGGCACATTTTGGTATTCTAGAAACTTTCAATTCTTCCTGTTTAGTATTTGAAAGTATAACCTTTAATGGAGGTTTCTCCTTTGAGAGGAATTGTCACCCCCAGGGTGGATAACGTCAGAGGGGTTTAGAATGGTTTTTAACCAAGTGGCCAGATGCACCTGCGTTGTGCCTGAGGCTTTAATATTAATGGACTCTCCAAGACTCATTTTCCAGTGTTCAGAATCCTTTTACGCTGGAGAATCGTAGCTTCAGTTTTCCACCAGCAGGTTAATTAGACTTCAATTTTTCTTCTTTCTTGGTTGGAATTTGAGTGATTGGAAGAACATTCCCTCATCTGTCAGGGGCTGGGGAAACTAAGTGGAAGATGGATTCTCCGGACAAAGACGTATGAGCCCGTTTCCTCACCACAAGGCCTTACTGGAAGTGCTGCCTCGGGTGGACGTGCTCTCCTTCAGAGCACACCTCAGCGCTGGACTGGCACTGAATGCTGGAACTATACCCTGGGGAGCGAGGGACGTCTCAGCTAACAGCCTTTGTGAGTAATAGCCTGCTGTTTCTCAATCAATGTCATTTCCAGCTCCTGCAAGGAAATTATTTGTGGGGAGTGGTTATCTGACAATTCATCTATCATTTCGATATGCGATTGCCCCCTGGATTTGGCCAGAGGGATTTAGAGTTTTAATTAAAAACAGGTACACCTTCAGCTTTGTTATTTGAGTTGGGAGGAACGACTATGCAACCGCGAAGGCCTAGGTTATATTTCCATTTATAGAATCATTGTATTTGTGCTCTTAAAATTAGGTAAAAAGAAGTGTTTGGATGCATGTCACAAAATGTGATAAAAGTAAGAATCAAAGATGGAAAGAAAAATAAAATTGAGTAGCCAGTTACCAAGCTTTGTGCTTTCCACGTTCCAACAGTGCTCCTGTCTGGAGGGGTGCAGCGGCTTGTCTCTCCTTCACAGTGTCTGTGTCAATGGATTATTTTCGATTGTTGGCTAGCGGAATAGGTAAGTAGGACTATTTGTATCAATACCTTCACTTACCTTGTAGTGGTGGCATAATAAACACTTTTGTTTTGTTTAAACATCCTGTGTCTCTTATGAGATGTTCCTATCCTCCCCATTGTGAAATTTTAGACCTAAGCGGGTTAACAGCTTGGACAAATGAACAGAACCAGCAATAAATATTTGGGTTCAGGCTGATCTGTTTCCAAAGCACATGTTCTCAGTGATTGACTTATTCACTTGTGTGGAAACCCAAAAGTGTTTTTGGACTTGAAACTGTATTTTAGATAGAAAATATACCTAAACGTTTAATGTAGTACCTTGGAGAATAATGAAAAGTTTATGAGCAGCAGTTTGAGATCTCACACCCGTTATAGCTTGCGGATGTTAAGAGTGTATGGTTTTGCTTTGTGTCTATGAATCTATAGACTAAGTCAGTGGTTCTCAACCTTCCTAATGCTGCGACCCTTTAATATAGTTCATGTTATGGTGAGCCCCCACAATAAAACTCCTTTGTTGACCTTCATAACTGTAATTTTTCTACTGTTAAGAATTGCAATGTAATCTGATATGGGACCTAAGGGGTCATGACCCACAGGTTGAGAACCACCGGACTAAACCTTCAATAAGGAAATAAGTATTTTCATAATAGAAAGAGAAGTCCAAGAGTTTCTGAGCTGTTCTGTTGATGGGAGTTTTTGCTGTAAGCTGCTTTTCAGATATTTGTTATATAATCTCCAATGGGATCAATGTTTTATGTCATACTTATGTATAAAGGCCAGCCCACAAAACCCATTATTTTGAACTGGTAAGAGCAGATGCTAGAGGCCTGAAAGACGGCTCAGCAGTTAAGAGTGCTGGCTGCTTTTGCAGAGGTCAGTTCAGTTCCCATCACCCCCATGCTGGCTCACAAGGCCTGTAATTCTAATCCGAGAGGATCTGACATTCTCTTTTGGCTTCTGTGGGTACCATACATGCAAATGGTGCACATATATACATGCAGACAAAACACTCATGCATGTAAAATAAAAGTTAAATAAATCTTAGATGAAAAGGAATAAGGAAAAAAGTTAATAATTATGTAAGTGGAACATTAAGTGCAACTAAAGAGTAAAATAGTTTTGAAAATGTTTGAATGTCTCTTTCCATAAAGCAGAGGGTTTTTTTTTTGTTTTTTAAATTATTTGCATTTACATGTATGAGTGTTTTGCCTGCTTGTATGTCTGTGCACCATATGGGCTTTGCGAAGGAGGCCAGAAGGGGGTATCATAACCCCTGGGGCTGGAGTTACAGATAACAGTTGTGAGCTGCCACCTGGATCCTCTGGCAGAGCAGCAAGTGCATTAAACCACAGAGCCAGCTCTCCTGCCCACTTCATTGTATTTAACACGTGAACAGTTTTCCACAATGAACAGTTCTTAGGGCACAGGTAGTAGGAGCCTAGCATAGCTTGTATAATTTATAGCAATAAAGGACGTTTCAGGGCTCAAAACCATTAAGCTTTACCTTTCTAGATAATTTCCAGTTGTTTCAGAGCAAGAAGGGGCTTGGTGGAATTTCCCTCATCAGTAATGCAGTGACTTCTTTTTGAAGGAAAAAGATGCACGGTTGGCTTAAATTAGTTTTATCTTTATGCAATTTAAATAAAACATTAAATAAAAGGTTGTGGATGAAGGTTCTATGGTCATATGCAAGATATTCATCAGTATGGCTATAGGATAGGGCTATTTCAGGTTTCCTCTTCTCAGCTGCCCAAGGAACTAACTGGGGACATCTCCCTGGACACCTGGGAGCCCCTCTAGAGTCAAGTCTCTTGCCAACCCTAAGATGGCTCCCTTAATTAGGATATATACTTTCCTGCTCCCATATCCACCCTTCCTTTATCCCAACCATCTCATTCCCCCAAGCTCTCCCCATCCTCCCCTTCTCACTTTTCTCTCCCCATTTCCCCTTACCCCCATCCCACCCCACCCCCAAGTTCCCAATTTTTGCCTGGCAATCTTGTCTACTTCCCATATCCAGGAGGATAACTATATGTTTTTCTTTGGGTTCACCTTCTTATTTAGCTTCTCTAGGATCACAAATTATAAGCTCAATGTCTTTTATTTATGGCTAGAAACCAATTATGAGTGAGTACATCCCATGTTCATCTTTTTGGGTCTGGGTTACCTCACCATAGAACCTTCATCTGGCAATGGATGGAGATAGAGACAGAGACCCACATTGGAGCGCCGGACTGAGCTCCCAAGGTCCAAATGAGGAGCAGAAGGAGGGAGAACATGAGCAAGGAAGTCAGGACCTCGAGGGGTGCACCCACCCACTGTGACAGTGGGGCTGATCTATTGGGAGCTCACCAAGGCCAGCTGGACTGGGACTGAAAAAGCATGGGATAAAACCGGACTCTCTGAACATGGCAGACAATGAGGGCTGATGAGAAGCCAAGGACAATGGCACTAGATTTTTATCCTACTGTATGTACTGGCTTTGTGGGAGCCTAGCCTGTTTGGATGCTCACCTTCCTAGACCTGGATGGAGGGGGGAGGACCTTGGACTTCCCACAGGGCAGGGAACCCTGACTGCTCCTCGGATTGGAGAGGGAGGGGGAAAGGAGTGAGGGGAAGGGGAGAGGAGTGGTGGAAGGGGGAGGGAAATGGGAGGGGAGGAGGAGGCGGAAATTTTTTCGATAATAAAAAAAGAAAAAAATAAGAAAAAAAAAGAAAATAAAGGTTGTGGAAATAGTTTGAGTTTTTACTTCCAGAACTCACCTCAGGCCAGAAACAATAGTATACATCTATAATCTCAGAATTCCCAAGAGGTGGGGTGTACACTTGTGATCCCAGAACTCCTATAATGTGGGGTGTACATCTGTATTTCCAGAAGTCCCATAGTGTGGGGTGTACACTTGTAATTTCAGAACTCCTGTGAAGTGGGGTATGCATCTGTGATCCCAGAACTCCCATTAAATGGGGTGTATACTTGTAATCCCAGAACTCCCATGAGGTGGGGTGTCCATCTGTGATCCCAGAACTCCAGTGAGGTGGGGTCTGAAGCCTTCCTTTGTGTTTATGGACCAGCCATTCTGTGGTGAACAAGAGACCCCATCTCTCACCATTAAAACAAACAAAATTGGTATAAATTGTGGATTTTCTTTTTTGTAGACAGAGGAAATCAACCTGAAAATTTTATAGCTACAGAACACGTGTTCTCTCAAAGCTCATATCCAAGCCATTCATTAGAAACAATCCTCAGGGGGCAGGAGATTCATCTACACTAGACTAATAAGATTGCTTAGTCAGGCAATTGCTTTTAACACAAAATCAAGGGAAGTATGGCTTTTAATCTGCTTTTGATTTCGGTGTTTTTCCTAATAAGCTTCACATAAGAAAATGACGACTTGGGAAGTACAGTATGCAGAGAACCCATGTGGCAGTGCTCAGAGACTCACATTTCTTTTTGAGTTGTCAGTATTGGGACTAAAAATGGGAATTCTTGGGAGAAGTAGAAGCTATTTAATACCTTGCTCAGTCACACATACCTTTTAGAAGACTTTATTTTATTAATATCTGTATTACTGTGTATAATCACATTAATAGTAATAATCCAATGGTAAATAGTCAATGTTCGTAGTCTATTTCAGCCTTTTTCTTTTGACCAACAGCAGCATCATTTTGGCACAGTTTTTTCTTTTAATTTTAACTTTTATTGATCCTTTGTGGTTTTCATATCATTCATCCAGATCCCACTCAGCTCTCTGTCCCCTCACTTCCACCCTCTGACCTTGTGACCACCCCTACAAAAAAAGCAAAATTTAAAAATAAAAATAAAACCAAACAACCAACCAGTCAAACAAAAAAAGCAAAATTTAAAAATAAAAATAAAACCAAACAAACAACCAGTCAAACAAAAATCTTGTGGGGAAGCTGTAGTGTGGCCCAGTAAGTCCTAAGTGTTGATTTTATTGGTTGATGAATAAAGCTGTTTTGGCCAATGGCTTAGCACAGTAAAGCCAGGAGGAAAATCTGAACAGAGATATATAGAGAGAGTAGGCAGAGTCAAGGAGACGTCATGTAACTGTCATAGGAGAAAAATGCCAGATCTTTACCAGTAAGCCACAGCTGTGTGGCGATATACAGATTACTAGAAGTGGGTTCATTTAAGTTGTAAGAGCTAGATAGAAATATACCCGAGTCACTGGCCAAGCATTGTTGTAATCAATATAGTTCTTGTGTGATTATTTGGGTCTGAGTGGCCAGAAACAAAGGTGTAGTCTCCATCAACAAGTGCCCCTTTAGTCCATACTCCTTCAGTTGTAAGTGTTCATTACAGTCAGTCATCGGTCTGGTTTAAGGCCTCTGGCTTCTGTTACACTATCAGTACTGGGCCTTCACTGGGTCTCCTTTTGGATATTTTATTGCTGCCTTATGTCATGGAGGTTCTGTAGCTCTGCAGGTCCAATAGTTCATAGGTGAGGTAGATGTTGGGGTGGGCTGTCTCAGCCCTGGTTCTGGGCGTGGGTGATAGTTGGGTTGGTCAGCCTGCCAGTTTGCCCTTGCTTTTGTCATCTGGGTAAATTCTCCAGCATTGCTCTGCTAGTTCACTGAAGGCACGAGGCAGCCAGGAGCTGCCTGCTCTCCTGCTCTCATGGCCTCTGGTCCAAAAAACCCACATCAGACTACCAGGGCCAGCTCTCCCGCCTGCCTTAGGTAGCAAGAGGTTTGAGTGGGGTATGTTTCTCTCACCCGTGCCACCACATGGCCATGCGGAGGGCCACGGTTGCTCTCCTGCTACAACCACAGAACCGGCTCACTTGTATCCCCATCAGCAGCGCTAGCTCTAGTGCTGTCACAGAAATTTTGATTGCATTTGTGGAGTGCTCAGCCACAAATGGGACATCTGTCTCCCACCTCCTGCAATGTTCAGAGAACAACGCCTAAGAGAGAACATGAAGATGGTTAAGAATAGAGACTGAGGTGGACCAAAGCAAGACAGTGCTTTTTTGGACATGGGCATGAGGAGATTGCTACTGCAGTTGTGGCTGCCTGCACAGATCTGCATATCAAGTCAGTCCACATTCTGAAGTGGAACAGGGTGGGGGGCGGTGAGAGTGGGGGTAGGGGTGTCAGGAAGGTGCTCAACAACCACCTTAGCTGAGGAGTTATTGGCAGTTGATGGCTTCTCAGAAGGGAGAATGAGTTTTCTTTAGGGATGTGGCTCCTGCTAGGTGGACCCCATTATTTTTTTGGACAACACAAATTGGATTTGGTGGGCTATTAAAACAAAGTGGACATGTAATTGGAAGGAAGATGGCGTGTGTAGGTGAATATCTGAGAAGGCAGGAGGATAGAGTGAATGACTAAAATATATCATATGCATGTATAAAATTTTCAAAGAATTAATAAAATATTATACTTAATAAGGAAAGCTCAATAGTGAGAGGAACTCTTTAATCTCCATCCATGACCATACAGTTTTGTATAGTCTGTAGCTCTATTCACAGGAAAATGAACAGATAGCCTTTCAACGCGTTCAGGCCCAAGTTTTAAGTGCAGAGTGTATGCTGAGAGCTTAGAGTGCAATCATGCTTACCCAGAATATTGTGGGAACAGCTTTGATTTAAAGTTTCACTTGTGAGTTCTGCCAAAATAAATGAATTAGCACATGGGTTATTGAGGTTCTTAGAGTTTTTTTTTTTTAGTATTCTCTTTTCTTTAGAGTATATTTCTGTTTCTTTTTTTCTGATCATTGATAAGAAAACTGCAATTATTTATTGATACCAGTGAGGCAGCTGAGTGTTATGTTTTATAGGCCAAATTTGTTACTGTTCTTTCATTTATCTAAATAACATTTTTCATTTATTTTACATAATCAGTGAAAATTTGACAGTCAGTAAGAAACATGCAAATTATTTAAGAGAGAACAGCAGTTTTGAAAGGGTGCAATGGCCTAGTCAAAGGGAAGGGCGACCTCACAGAGGGCTGGCATCCGATGCGGAAAGCCACCTTTTTCCACTGTGGTTTTGTTCTGTGTCCCTGTTCCTGGCTGACGTGGTGTCCCTGAGCACTCCTTGGTCTTCTTCTGAATCCATTTCTCTCCCTCTGAGCTTTTCTTTCACAATAGTTTGACTTATGCTTATAGAGAAAGGTCTTCCCAGACTCCCAGCTGTCCAGTGTTTCACATTAACAGAGACAATGCAGCATTCTCCTAGCAGATTCCCAGGAGAGAAAATCCAGCTGAATTAATTCGGCTCAGGTTTCCGTTCCTGGCTCACCCAGTTGAGACCATAGGCAGAGAAGAATAATGGAGCAGAAATTCTTTACTGAAGTGGACTGTGGGGCCACTTTCATCAAATCAAAACAGCAGCAAGCACATGTGCAGCATTGCTGTGAGCTGCATGCTGTCCCGTGTATCAGCTCACATACCCAGAAGGCAGTAAAGGCCCGTGTCTCAGAAGGTGTTCACAGCAGTTTGACATTCTCAGGAGCTGAACAGCCATCTTTGAGTGTATTACCTTCTGTTAGACGATATCTTAATGCAACTTATTTGTGATGTGTTTAAATAAAGTATTTCGTATGAACTAATATATATTGGACAACCAGTGATTTTATCTTTACTTTCTTTAATTCAAGATTTGTCTTTGTATTATTAATAATTTTATAACGTTTTCCCCACTTATAAAATATCTATGGTAAGAACATTGAGATGAACCAGGAGAGAACGTGGATCCTAGCTGTCTGTTATTGGCCTGAAATCTTGATCATGTCTTACCTAAGCCTTTTGGGTTTTGTTTCTCCAAACTTAAGATGTAGATGTAAACCAGGAAGTGGTGGTACACACCTTTAACTCCAGCACTTGGAAGGTAAAGGTAGGCGGACCTCTGTGGGTTTGAGGCAAACCTGGTCTACAAGAGCAAATTCCAGGACAACTAGGACTGTAGCACAGAAACCCTGTCTTGAAAAACCAGAATAAAGATGTAGAAATAAATATGCTATGCACAGAATTAAAAGTAGTATCTAAAGCAATGCCTGGTGGCTCAAAACTACAATCTTAGTTACTTGGGAGGCTAAGGTCAGAGGATTACAAGTTCAAGGCTTACCTGGTCTACAAAGTGAATTCAACTTCAACCTGGCCAACCTAGTGAAAATATATTTCAAAATAAGAAGTGGAAAAAGAAGGGTGAGGATATGGTTCAGGGATAGAGGGATTTCCTAGCCTGTGAGTCTCGAGGATTCGCCATCCCCAAAGTAATATGTTCAAAGGATCTAGTACATAGTATGATGCATAGTTAACTTTCTTAAATATAAAAGAATAAAAGAATTAAACAAGAAAAATAAGAAAGTTTTTTATTCTTCTCTCATACTATGCATCCCAACTGTGGCCTCCCAGTACTCTGAACCCCCTCCCACTGCCAACCCCAACTCTCCTCTCCCCCAGATCCACTGCCATTCCATTTTCCCACCGAAAAGGGCAGGTCTTTGAGGGGTATTAACTGAGCACGGCATAACAAGACACAATAAGACTAGGAACAAACACTTATTATCAATGCTAAATGGGGCAATGTACAAAAAAAGGGTCCAAAGATCTGGCAACAGAGTCAGAGATACCTCTGCTCTCACTGTTAGGAGTCCCACAAAACACCCAAGCTATACAACCACAAGATATATTCAGGCTCCATGATTGCTGCTTCAGTCTCTGTGAGTCGCTATGAGCCCTGCTTAGTTAATTCTGTGGTCCGTGTTCTCATCCCTCTTCCACGTTTCCTGAGGTCTGCCTAATGTTTGCAACATGTGCAAATGTCTTCAGCAGAGAGGGTTACTGTCATATTGACATCTGGTTTGAGACTTGAATCCCTGGCATGCTCTCTCAACATAGCTTCATAGAGGTACAGAAGCATCTCAAAGACAAGGGGAGATTCCTGATCAGGATTTTTCTTATTCTTCATTTCTCCAGTTTCTTAGCGTAGCCACTGGACTAGACAGCATATGTATCGTGTGCCTTCAACTCTGGATTCCATTTCCAGTGGGCTCCAGGAGATACTAATTGAAAACCATATCCCTGAAGACAAATTACACCTTGACCGTCCTTGTTGTCAGCTCCTAATTTGTTTCCAGTGTCCAGTTTATGTCTTCATTCCACCAGAAGATCCATCACTGCCTTCTTCCAGGAGTGGAGTCTCTGCTACCTTATCATCTCCAATGTGCCATGTTTCTTCTGGTTCTATATCCCTGTCTTGTCTCATTCATCACTCTCAGGGACTAGAGAGTCTACCTGGAATCACAGCAACCATGCCCCCACACTTGCTGACTGCGAGGTTCTGTGAGGATTCATGGTAAAAGTCTTAAAAAGAGTCTTTGTTGTCCAATACTGTCTCCAGGATCCTGTACGGGGCCTGGCATATACTAGGTGGATAATAAGTTTTTCTTTGTTGTTAGTAACTGTTGTTGTCATTTGTGTCGTGTTAACTAAATCATGTCATCTGGTTTGGTCATCAGATGCCTGACACTCCCTCTGCTTCTTGATTCCCAATACTGACATGCATAATTCAGCCAGAATACCACACTAATGTTAATTATTATTCATAGGACTATTTAGCACTTTTCATCATCTAAATGTCTTCCAATTTTAGTTAATTAATCAACCACAGATTTGTGTGGAGGTGACTATAAAGTCTGATGTGATGATAAATCATTGCCAGGTATCATGATCGTTTTTAATGGGAGAGAGATGAGGATTCCGATGAACTGTTCTGGAGCCACCATAGTTTCCCCGACAGCTTAGGGAAACCTGGATTCACTGCCAAATCCACCAGTTATTGCTTGAGTGTCTTGGGCAGTTTTGTTTACCGACAGCATTGCATTGTCCTTGTTTATGCAAAGGTAATAACTGCACCCAAAAATTTTGAGGGCTGTCTTAGTCAATGTCTTGTTGTTATGAAGAGACACCATGATCGAGGCAACTCTTATGAAAGACAACACTTAACTGGGCCTTGGTAGAGGTTCAGAGCCTTCGTCCATTTTTAGCATGGTGGGAAGCATGGTGGGAAGCATGGTGGGAAGCATGGTGGGAAGCATGGTGGGAAGCATGGCGAACGCAAGAAGACATGTGCGAGAGGAGCAGCTGAAATCTCTCCATCCTGATCTGCAGACAGCGTGAAGAGAGAGAGAGAGAGAGACTCTGGGGTTGGAATGGTTTTCTCAGATAAAACCACGCGGACTCCAGCAAGACCACACTTGCAAATAGCCACTCCCTGGTGACTAAGCTTCCAAACATATGGGGGCCATTCTTATTCAAACCTCTATAAGGACTAAATAAAATATCACCAATACTGTGTGGAATACAGAAAGGGCTCAGCAGATAATGACTACATAGTTTCTTCAACTGAAGTTCACAGAAAAATGTAAAATGCATTGGAATTTCTAAGTACAGCAATTTACTTTTTGATTCAGAGTGGGAAAGTTTTATAGCTAGAGGATTTGGGACTATCATAATTATTGAATGTGAACCTGGACATGCCACTTAGAATGATCAAGGTGTATAACTTCCCAGAGACATGATTCATGTGGCCTGCAATTGAAATAGAGTCTCCTTGAGTTTCATTTTTTTCCCATGGCATTTTAATTTTCTTAGGTGTAAAATACAGGTTAAGAATCATTTTTGGTGACTGTTGTAATTATAAAAAGAGGCGTGAGGAAGATGCTATGCGACAGAATTTACGGGGAGGGTTTTTTATTGGAGGAAAGCGAATGGGAAAGGGGGCAGAGGGGAGACTGGCCTCTGGGGATAGGAGTGGCAGAAGAGAGAGGCAGAGAGGTGTGGGGATGGGGGAGGGTGGTGGTGGAAGGGAATGCATGCAGCGAATGTGCACAGGAGGTGCTCTTAGTGGCTACAACTGAGCATGCACCCTACAGGACCTCCAGGACAGGCCAGTACAGATACCTGAATACTAACATGACCACTTGCATTTTTTTTTTCCTTTGTGAACTGTCTGCTCACTCCATTAGCCTAATTCATATTCCTTTCCTTGGTGGCCAGTTTTTTTTTTTAAAGTCTTTGTATGTTATAGTCTGATGCATAGCTGTCAGAGATTTCTCTCCCATTATACAGGTTATGATCCCTGTCAATCAACCATTTCTCTTCCTGTACAGAAAGAAGCCTTTCAGCTTTAAGAGGTCTCATGTGTAGGTTGTTGGCCTTGTATTCCAAGTGACTGGGGTCTTATTCGGAAATTCCTTTCTTTTATCTATCTCTGAGAGTTCGGAAGTTTGAGGTCTTCCATCCATGTGGAGCTGACTTTTGTGCCGGGTAGGAGGTCATGTTGTGGCTTCATTGTTCTGCATGTAGATCTTCAGTTTCACTTGGGGACTTAGATCATGGTCAGTTTTAGCTAATGAACGTTAACATAATTTGTTCTTTACTTGGTTTTCAAATGAAGCCATTGCGGTTAGATTTAAGAAACCTTGGAAATTATTTTTACTTTATAAAAACCACAAAACGCCGCTGAGGCAAAGGGGCTTTTCTCCTGTGTCCATTTTTTTCCTCTTTTGTTAGACATCTGTTTCCCATGATCCTCCTCCCTTTTTGGTGGCCTATCAACTTTCTCTGTCTTTTAGGACTTACTTTCTATTATTATTTAAGGTTTTCATACAATATCTTTTGATCATTTTCTTTCACTTATTCCATCTCCTCCCAGATCCTTTTCACCTCCCTGATCACCCAATTTCATGTTCTCTCTCTCTCGATTTCCAAAAAATCAAAACAAAACAAAAAAATGCCCAAACCCTCAAAACAAACTAAAAAAAACCCAAATATGACATAAAAATACCACACACACCTCAGGGTAATCCTCCTAAAGACTTGTACAGGTCTCTCCCCTTAAATGCAGGCAGAATTTCTATTTTACGCCTGGATAGTCCCAAGTAGCAGGGTCATGAGGTGGGAAAAATACTTCAGCGGTTATACAATTCTGTAAGATGCTGTCTTGGCAGATGGGAGGGACATCCTTCTGATGGACTCAGGAAACTGAGCTGCCTTGTAACACAGCTTGTGAGGAGGCTATGAGCAGTCTCTTTAGTGGTTTCATGCAAGCAACCCCATGCTGGCACGCAGTGATAAAATAGACATACCGTGGCAAGAAACAGCTCTGCCAAAACTGGTATGGGTTTTGATGACCACTGGAAGTTACACCTAGGAATGCAGCCTGGAACCTGGATTTTAGCATCATAATTCCTTGAATAGAGGACTTAGCTGCTTTTAGACTGCAGACCCTGTAGAAAGTGACAGAGGATTAATAGGTCTTGTTTTAATCTAATAAGTTTGTGGTTCTTGGCTATACCACAACTTAAGAAAAAAACTAATATGTACTTTTTCATTGGACAAACTGCTCAAGTCACTGAGTACCTAATACTATGTGATAATATTGTTTAATTATTATAACACTTTCATTTCAATGTGTAACATATTATCTTGTTATTTACTGTGGCAGGTTTAATGATCCCGGCTTTTTCTTACTGCATTTGGAATGAAGTCTTGTTGGGTTCCTAAAGCTGGCATCAGGGTTTGCAACCCTCTTGCATCAGCCTCTCAAGTGCTGGATTATAGCCTACAGCATAATGTCCAGTGGACTCTAGGTCATTTATAGACAGATAGACAGAGTGTAAGATTGGTCAAATGCCATGTATTTACAGGGTGATCCCAGGCCAGGCAACTACGTGATGTTGTCTGTAGTTGAAATGTGTCGAGATGACATGTCTTAGTGGTCTTTTTCCCAACTCAGACAGCAAGACAACATACCCTGATAGTTTCAAAAAAAATCATCTCTTGCCACAAGGAAGAACAAATGTCATTGTGTCTGCTACAGGAAGTGAGGGTGAATGGCCATTAGGTTTTGAGGTAAAGAAATACAGAGAAAGAAAATAAACCTCACCAAATAAGGAAATAGTTTTTTACTTACTGGAAAAAATAAGCTTGTCATTGTCATGAAATTCTTGTTAAATGGAAGGTACCTAACTTTTCATTTTACATATGAGAAAATATAAAAGAGTTGTTACATTTTCCTCAAATTGGTATCTTATCCCATTAAAAACAAATGCACAGATATTGCCTTCACACATTTTCCCAAGTTTAAAATGAGAAAAAAATTTATTTCTGCTGTTTAGTATTTTAATATCCACGCTCTCTTAAAATGTCTGAATCACTTTCAAACTGTTTTTGTTTTGAATGTTATAGTCTCTATAAATTAATCTAAGTCATTACCACCAAAGGAAAGCTTTAGCCACAGAATCATCAATCATGTAAGCCGCATCTTCAAGAGCATTCCCTTCTATTCTCATTGCCTCTGCAAACTGCCTTATCTCTTCTGCCGTGAAGATATGTGCTTCTGTTGCAGGTGTTCTTTGTCACACCACTACAAACTCTGACAGGTGAGTGGGTGTGTACTGAGATCCTTCCCTTCTATATTCTAGCATTTTTGGTAAAGGAAGGTACTCCACAAGATACTGTTGGAGAAATGTAAACACCAACGGAATCACAGGTCCTTCTGTCTACATTGGTGTCCTGCCTGCAAGATACGTTAGTGCAATGCTGGCACAAAGCTTGGGTGAGTATCCATCCAATATCTAATTTGACTGAAGGCCTATTCCATGAGATGGAACCCTTACCCAGCTGCTTGGGTGAGCAAGAACTAGATATCCCAGGGACCTAGGGTCAAACTAACAACTACTGTTCTACTAACAGAATCTATAAAATAATTCCTAATGATATTCTACTATACTCAGAGATCAATGCCTTACTCAGGCACCATCAAAGAGGGTTCCTCTTGCAGCAGATGGGAACAAATACAGAGACCCACAGCCAGACAACATGCTGAGAGTGAGAGGCCTTTGGAAACTCAGCACTAAACAGAATGTCCTTATCAAATTTTTCTCTTCAGGGCTCAGGGAAACCTGTGGAAGAGGATGTAAGAAAGAATGTAAGAACAGAGAGGATGGAGAACACCAAAAGAGCAAGGCCTTCTAAACACAACAGAACCAAGGCATCATGCATGGGCTCATGGATACTGAGGTAGTATGCTCAAGGACCAGCATGGATCCATACCAGATGGGGTCCTAGAACTAAAGAAGAAGTGGAAACATGCCCCTAACCTTTACTCAGAAACATGTCCAACTGATAACTGCTTGTAAATAAAAATTAAAATGACAGCCCACAGAATGGGAAAAGATCTTCACTAACCCCACATCAGACAGATGTCTGATCTCCAAAATATATAAAGAACTAAAGAAATTGGTCACCAAAGAACACATAATCCAAAAAAAAAATGGAGTACAGACCTAAACAGAGAACTCTCAACAGAGGAATTTAAAATGGCTAAAAGACACTTAAGGAAATGTTGAACATCCTTAGTCATCAGAGAAATGCAAATCAAAACAACTCTGGGATTCCATCTTATACCTGTAAGAAATGGCCAAGATCAAAAACACTGATGACAACTTATGCTGGAGAGGTTGTAGAGAAAAGAGAATACTTCTGCGTTGCTGGTGATAATGCAAGCTGGTACAGCCTCTTTGGATGTCAGTGTGACGATTTCTCAGAAAATTAGGAAACAACCTTTCTCAAGACCCACTAATACCACCTTTGGGTATATATCCAAAGGATGCTCAATCGTGCCACAAGGATGTGTGCTAAACTATGTTCATAGCAGCTTTGTTTGTCATATCCAGAACCTGGAAACAACCTAAATGCCCCTCGACTAAAGATTGGATAAGGAAAATGTGGTACATTTACATAATCGAGTACTATACAGCAGAAAAAATAGCGACAGCTTGAAATTTGCAGGAAAATGGATGGAACTAGAAAACATTATTTTGAGTGAGGTAACCCAGACACAGAAAGACAATTATCATATGTACTCACTCATAGGTGAGTTTTAAACATAAAGGAAAGAAAATCAGCCTACAAACCACAATCCTGGAGAACTTAGACAACAATGTGGACACTAAGAGAGACTTACATAGATCTAATCTAAATGGGAAGTAGAAAAAGACAAGATCTTCTGAGTAAATTGGGAGCATGGGGACCTTGAGGGAGGGTTGAAGAGGAGAGGGGAGAGGCAGGGAAGGGAGCAGAGAAAAATGTAGATCTCAGTAAAAAAAAAAATCAATAAAAATTTAAGCTTTCTCCAAGGGAGTTTCAGTGTGGAAAAACTACTCTTAAGGGTAGACTACATGACCAGAAATAAATGGCCAATGAAAAACAACCTCAACAGTATCTTTCCGTGTCTCATAATTTCATGCCAGTGCTATTACTTTTCTCTTCTTTCTTCTTCAAAAAAATTTTACTTTATTTATTTATTTTTACTCTTCATATATTTTGCATATGTGTTATGGCTTTTATTTTTATTTTGTTTGGGATTCTTAAGTTTGGGAATGAGTAGGGCTCTGCACCTATATCTGTTGCTTGTGTCTTTTCTTGGGCTCTTTTCTTTCTATTTTGTTTGTTTTGTCTTATCCCAATGTGTTTTTTGTTTTATCTTATATTTTATTTTCTTGATATCCCTTAGAAGCCTCTTTGTTTTCTAATGTGAGACAGAAAGAGGTTGAATCTGGATGGGAGGGGAGATGAGAAGGAAATAGGAGGAGCAGAGAGAGGGGGAATCATAATCAGGATTTATTATATGAAAAAATCTATTTTCAATAATAATAACAACAATAAAAAAGAACATTTGGTAAAAGCAAAACAAAACTGACAGGGACAACATAAGAGGAAATCCTTGTTCTGGCTCACAGTTTCAAAGAGATTTAGTCTACCATGTCAGGCCAGGCATGGGAGCCAAAGAGTTCATGACCTGTGACCGGAGTCATGATTCACAGGGCAGCAAGCTAGGAAGCAGACAGAGGACTATACTGGAGTTAGGAATGGTTTATTCCTTCAAAGTGTGCCTTCATGACTTATTTTCACCAGTCTGACCCTACTTATGAGGGTTCTGCAGCTTCCAAAATGACACCACAGTGGGGACAAGTACTCTAAACATAAGCCCGTGTGAGTCATTCAGATTCCTACTACACCACCTTTCAAATATAAAAGTAGAAGTGAACTGATTTCAGATGAAAATGCATAGAGGAGAGCTGCCTTCACCACACCGAGGCCCTCTACATACACATTTTCCTAAGGTCCTTTCTATTCTACCCTTTTAAAAACTTCAGAGGATGTTCCTGGGAGGTCAGCTCTTTTCTGAAGAGAAACAGAGGAGAAGTAGATCTGGGGTATAGAGGAGGTGGGGAGGAAGATTGGGAGGAGAGGACGAGGGGAAATTACAGTTGGGATGCCTTACATGAGACTAATAATAAATAATAATAATAATAATAAATATCAAGAACTTATTGGGAGTTTGAAGTTATTTTAATTTTTGGCTATTTTTGAGGCCAAGGACATTCTTCATGTTTAGGTTTCTTTCTGTTGATGTCTACTTCCCTCAGTCCACTCAAAGTCCACTCCCAGCTAGGCAGAAAGTCCCAAATTTTTACTTCTTAGATGCTTCCTTACTCTGAGGTTTCTCCTTTCTCAACCAAGGTTCCTTGTATTCTACAATTCCTTAGGGTTTTGTTAGGTAACTGGCCAGAAATTCAACTGAGTCACTTTTTTTTTTTAAAAAAAAAAAGAAGTTCAAGGTTTATGTTTCTCCCTAGGATGTGTAGTATTGTCTTGTCAGATCATTTTAGAGCTGCACATCAGTAATCTAGAAAGTGATGTTTCTTTGTCTTTGTTTGGAAAAAGGATGGGGATGACTGGGGTGGATCAAGAAGTTAGGAAAGAGTCTTGAGCTCTTGATGTGGGATCCCCTCTGTAGGCTGGGAATATGGCTTATTACCATTGGTTAATAAAGAAACTGTTTTGGCCTGTGGCAGGACAGAATAGAGTTAGGCAGGAAAACTAAACTGAATGATGGGAGAAAGTAGGCAGAGTCAGAGAGACACCATGTAGCTTCTGGAGGAGACAGACACCAGAAAACCTTATTAGTAAACCACGAGCCTTGTGGTAAGATATAACAATAGAAATGGGTTACTTCAAAATGTAAGAGTTAGCTAGAAATATGCATGAGCTAATTGGCCACGCAGTGTTGTAATCGATACAGTTTCTATGTGATTATTTTGGGTCTGGGTGGCTGGGAAATGAGTGAGCAGCTGCCATCTACAGGTTTTGCTTCTGGGCCTTTTCTTTCTTTCATTTTCCTGGGTACGGATGGCCTATTTCCAGTCAAAGATGGCAATGATGTAATTCCAGGCACTTTATTGGCCCTGTGAAATGTGATCAGTTTGCATACTTCCTAGTCCATCTGAACTGTTTTTTCTTAGCACTATGCATGACAATCATCTATTGATTGATATTGAGCAAAACCAACCAGAGGTTGGCACCCTATCTCAGACCAAACCAACTAACGTTTCCTATGTACAAAGAAAAACTTGGTTGTAAAAAAAGTCTACACCCAATTATGACTTCCATCTCTGATTAAACACCTGTCATGAATGGATTTTGCTCTTATTTTGAGGATGAGGATTAAGTGAGAATCTTGCTGTAGCTTTTTCCATGTCAATCACATTGTCACCCACAGAAGGTTTGCAAGTCTTTTCTGGATCATTCAAGTGTTTGCACTCATCCAGAAGATTATCGAAGACAGCTTCATGTGAGGTGGTTAGTAGGCTGTCACACTGAGATACTCTGTATTATTTCAAATGCTCTGTAATATGGATGAGGTTCATTCACACTGTCCCACCTGAAGTCAACAACAAGGCAAATAATTTTAAAGATCTTTGTTCTTTGTTTGCTTGCTGTTAAGATTTGAATATGAAATATATCATAGATTCAGTTTTGAAAACTTGATCCTCTGGATAGTGCTGTTTTGAGAGATTGTGGAGCCTTTAGGAGATGGGGACTTACTGGAGGAAGTCAGCTATTAAGAGGATGGTTCTTGAAGTTTATAGAAAACCCACTTCTTTTCCAGTCTCTGCTTTTTGGTTCACAAAGATATGGGGAGTCACAAGCCCAGTCACTGCCATGAATGTCATCTTTTTTTACTACCATGCTGGATGGTCTCACCTCTAAAATAAACCTGCTCTTCCTTAAGTTGCTTCTTGTCAGTTGTTCAGTCAGGGATGAGAAAGTTGACTAATACACTTACTAATAACACAGTGTTGAATGTACAAAGAATGGAGAAAACCCATGTCTTTTGACAGGAGGAAAGCAAAGGGCTTTATGTGTAGTAATGGATGAGATCTTTGAAGTAATCTCTGCAAGAGACCTGTCTTAGAAAGTAAACACTCATGTTTGATGTTGATAAGCAGAAATATAAAGACATACTCTAGCAATTGCAAGGACAGATTATTGAAATAATGGAATAGAAGACCCCAAATTGAATGGATTGATGCAATTATTCCAAGCATTGAGCAAATGTAGATTTAGTATTGTGCATTGCTATATTGAAATCTTATTATTTTCCAATTAAGTTTTACTCATTGAGGAAGATTATGTTGACTGTCATTGAAATACTTAAGCTTTGAGGCACGAATTACCGCAGTTTTCACAAAATGAAAGCTTGCACAGATGACCAAATATGATTTCTATCTTAGACTGTTTCATCAAGTTGTAAAATATTTTATAAAAACAGGAGTGAGTTTCTTAATTGAACTGGAAGCATGTCACTAGTGCAGTGCTCTGACTAAGGAATGGTTAGGACCTACTCTTGCAAACTTCACTCAAGTAATGAGGCACATTAATTCTGAGCAGAGATTCGGTTATTGCTCTGAACTTAATCTGATCCTCTAATTATTCCCTGCCTATAAAATATTCATGGACTAGGGTTTGATGTAACCCATGTTTCTAGTGAAGACACATCTCTCTTCTAATTTGAAGTATATTTAAGAACAAAACAGACAGGGAAAATGCATGATCTTGTTCTAAAGCACAAAGTGAAGGACCAAAGAGCTATTACAGATAGAAATGCCTTATGTAAAATTTCATGGGAGTTTCTGCCTAAGGCTACAGGAAATCTACTTTCTCACAAAGTAAAACACTGCAAGTTGCTCTCATCTCTTTTATTTCATGCTTTGGATTGGCTGTGATTTGAGTATTTCCCCTAAAGTTTCATGTGCTAGGAGCTTGACCCATATGTAATTAGTGGTAGCAAACCTTTAAGAGAAGGGGCCCTATGGAGGGCGGCAAGGTCATGTGGCATAAGTTTTGAAGGATGTTAATGTCCTTCCCATAGACTGGGTTTGATCCTAACAAATGATTTATAAAAATGCAGCAGCCTATATGCTCAGCCTTCTGTAGGTGCCTGTTTCCTTTTTCCACATTTCTGTCTCTGCCATAGTGTTATACATAGTGTTATACCTTGCCAGTTGTTGGCATTATCCTGTTTGGACTGTCGAGTGACCAGAACCACAGGCCAAATGAAGCCTCTTTTTTTTATTGATTACCAAGAATTAAATATTTTGTTATAAACCCGCAAAGAGATTGAGGCCTTCTCTAAACTCTCACATCATCTGTATTTGTTTCTCTGGTTTGATCTCTCTCCTGCTTTCTCCAAATCTCACAACTCATTCCAGTTTACTTTATCTGTGATGTCTGTGTATAGGATACTCATATCCTCCCGGTAACTGACCTCTTCTATGATTTTTATGTAACATTTAGTTCACTGCTAGAAACTTCACTTCATCTTCAGACTTTGACTCTTTCTGTGGAAATGTGACATTATTAAATAAGTCACACACTTTCAAATATGTGTACTTATACTTTATAAAAATGCTTAAATTATATATATATATATATATATATATATATATATATATATATATGTCTGATGGAGGAGGATCATCTTTCTATCTGTTGTTTCATTGGTTAAGTAATAAAGAAACTGCTTGGCCTCTGATAGGGTAGAATTTAGATAGACGGAGTAAACAGAACAGAATGCTAGGAGAAAGAAGCTGAGTCTAGCAGTTGCCATGATTCTCCCACCTGACACAGTTGCAGGTTAAGATCTTCCCTGGTAAGCCACCTCGTGGGCTACACAGATTATTAGAAATGGGTTAGATTAATATGTAAGAGTTAGCCAATAAGAGGCTGGAACTAATGGGCCAGGCAGTGTTTAAAAGAATATAGTTTCCGTGTAATTATTTGGGTAAAGCTAGCCATGCGGGCGGCCGGGTGCCAGGGAACGCAGCCTTGCAGCTCCGTAATACAACGTATGTCTTTTTGTAATTCATGAGAACTTAGAGAGTGTCAACATCTAAACAGCATTTGCATTTTAATTATATCCTGCCATAATATAGTACCCTTCTGACCAAACATATTCTTCTCCTTTCCCACTAAATCTTTTGCAGGCCTAATGTCTATGCTACGCATGACGTGCTGACTCAAAATTCCTCTCACACACATTTCTGGAAACCTTCGCTGCTATTCCCAAGTACTATCCATTCTCACCTTTGTATTCTGAATTTTGCATCAATAATCTAATGCCAATTCATAGATTGAAATTTTTTTTTAAGTGACACTTACTGGAGAGATCCTCCTACCTGCTCAATATTGTTCTTGCCTTATTTACAAATCCTTTCTTGTTGACTTTGGCTTAGAGCAGAGAGGGGAAAGAGGAACGAAGTTCAAATCTGTCTCCCACTATCATATAGTAGCTGAGTGAACATTACTTCTTCCTCTAGGACTTGACTTTCTGTTACTTTTTTTTAAATGCAGTATAAGCAGAAATAATAAATTGCTTCAAAAGGAAAAAATTAGTAGAAGACAGGGTTAGAGCCTTGTGCTCATCACTGCTCATGGTGTTTATGAAATTGAATTATGCCACCACAAGAAAAAATAGTTTTAAACACACTATCATAGTGAATAGTCGTCTTGTACTCACAAGATATAAAATGCGGGCCAGTTTGCAGATGTTGGAAAGGTCCCTGAGGACCTGACCAGGCTCAGGGTCTACTGTGTAAACTGGACTTGATTAATGAGTTACTGCCAGGAGAGTAATGAGTTTGCCTTGTCATCTGCACCATCGTTTCCCAGGGCAGGCTCTTCTGGTAGTAACTGTTTGCCTGCTTTGTTTGTGGGCTACAGAATGTTGATGAGGAAAGCTATTGACTGGAGAGAAGATTTACACCAGATGTTGACAATACTTAGTTTTGACCAGGCTAGCATCCTTTCTGGGTAATCCCTTCTATACTTTTTTTTGGGTATATTTTTATTTTCTTTTTCTTTGTTCATATTTTTTTTTGTGTGTATTTGTATAATACACCTGTTAGACACACAGGCCTTGTGCCTCCAGAGTACTGGTGCATACACTCTAGTCTCTGTAGTTTAGTATTTAGTGACTATTTCATCGACTCAAATGTTACCTATTGGAAAAGGTCTACACACTATAAAAATGGTGGTGGTGCAAATATATGAATGTGCATGTGGAGGCCAGAGGACAGGTTTGTTGTCATTCCTTCGGCATGACCTACCATTTTCATTGAGACCTGGTCTTTATTATCTTGGAACTCTCTGAAGAAACTAGGTTGGTTGGCTAGCGAACACCAAGAATCAGGCTCTGTAGCACTGAGACTGAGATTACAAGTGCATGCCACAAAGCCTGACATTTTCTTTTTGATTAAAATCCAGAGAAGGTTTTATTACCACCACTACCACCATAACCACTACCACCACCACCACCACCACCATCACCACTATTATTTTATAGTTTGTAAACCTTTTCTAATAGTTAACATTTGAGTTGATGAAATAGTCACTAGATACTAAACCGCAGAGACTAGAGTGCACACACCAGTACTCTGGCAACAAAGCCTGTGTGTCTAACAGGTGTATTATACAAACCTTGTCCTAATTTCTGAATAGGCAATTGTCAATCATCTGCTTTACTAAACAAATAAAGCAGGATGCAGAGAGAGAAAACATTCTGTTCAAAGTTTTACAGATTGTGAAAGTAGACAGACTTGATTTCTAGTATACTCTCTTTAAAGCAACTTTGCCTCCCATGTCATATATAAGATATATAGAAATGTAATTAGTTATGACTTGTGTCATATATAGAAATGTAATTAGTTATGACTTCATTGGCTGAAAACAACAGCTCTCCCCCGACACACCGGTGTAGACATGCTTGGCATTCTTACATGTATTCTGGGGTCACACTGAGGTCCCCCTACTTGTGAGACAAGTGCCTCATCAACAGCTGTTCCCAGCCTCACAGTGGCTTAAATGAGGCTTTAAACAATGTTTGGTAATTTCACACATGCGCATAATGCCTTCTGATCTAGTCTATTCCAGTTCTCTCCACCAGGATGTTCCCTATCCCCCGCCCCACTATGTTTCCCTCTCAATTTCAAGTACTTTTTCTTTTTAAATCCACTGAGTCCACTTAGGGCTCTCTATATGCATATGGTGTAGAACAATTTAATACTAATGAGTAGTCTCTCATGGGTCACATCCCTGACAAAAACTCACTCTCCCCCAGTAGCTATCAACTGACAGTAATCTCTCAGCTAGAGGTAGGACTTCCTGAGCTGCTTCCACACCATGCTGGAATTTCATCTTGCTTGATATTATGCAAGTCCTGCATGTACAGTCACAACTCCATGAGCTCATGTGTGCCACGACCCTGTCTCATCCAGAAAATACTGTTAGGCTACAGATGTCCTCTACTTCTATCATTTATACTCTTTCTGTACCCTCCCTGTGATGATCCCTGAGCTCTGGAATTGGGGTGTGGTAGTCATATTTCTAGTGGAACACTGAATGTTGATAGTTGTGAGAATCTATATTAATTGTCATCTACTGCAAAGAAAGCCTCTCTGATGAGGGTCAAGAGATGCGCTAATCTAAGAGTATGAAGATAAGAACCTAGGAAGCTGTTCATGAGTATGTCCATTTAACAGATAAATAATATTGGGTTCTTATCTAGAATTTATGATCTAATGAGCTATGGGTGTTTGGTCCAGTTAACAGTACCAGGCATGAGTTCTAGTTTGTGGAGTGGATTTTAAATCCAATCCTAATGTGGCTGATTATTCCTATACCATTTTTGCTACTACTGCGCCACGGAGCTTATCTTGGCAGCCCAGTTGTTATTGTAGTTTACAGGATTCACTACTGGGTAAAACTGCTGACTACTTTTCTTATCCAGTAGCACACATAGAACCATTTATACTACAAAAGCTAGTCAGTAGAGATGAAAGTTTTAGGTTGGTATCAGCTTCCTTTTCCTGTGTCCTTTGACCAATGTGTTTGGTGTCTTCAGGGTTAAAGTCTTGTGGTCAGGTTTGGAAGGGTATCCCAGAGCAATGACAACAGCTTCAACAAGGGGGAGGGTTGTTATGTTACTCCATTGATGATCAATTTAGGATGAGTCACCCATGCATGGCATACCTGGTAACCCTTCCTAGCCATCAAATAAATTAAAAAGAAGACTTCTTTGAGATTTCATCTTATCTAGGTCAGAATGACTGAGATAAAAATAAAGTGAATGAATAAAATCCAAATGCCAACATATGTCGATATGAATGTGGTGATAGGGAACATTTATTCACTCTTGGTGGGGATGCAGATTGGTGCAGCCACTGTGGAAGTCACAGTAGATGTTCCTCCCGAACCTAGAAACAGAGTTAACTTATGTTAATTCTCAGTGCGTCCCCCAAAGTACTCTGTATCCTACTATGGAGAAACTTGCTCATCCATATTCATAGCTGCTCTATTATAATACTCAGGGAATGACAACAGTCTAGATGCACATCAACTGTTGAATGGATAACGCAAATGTGATACATAAACACAATGGAATATTATTGAGCTGTAAATAAAAGTAAAGTTGTAAAATTGGCAAGCAAATGGATGGATCTGGAAATAATCATTCTGACTGATATAACCCAGATCCAGAAAGACAATGTTGCGTGTTCTCTCACAGGTGGATATCAATCTTTAGTAAGTGTGTTTAAATTGGGGTACCCATAGTCGTTAAAAACTAGAAAGGGGGTGGATTTCAAGGAAGGGAGATAGAGCACAGGTGGTATGGAGAAAGAAAAGGTTAAATGGGGTGGAGGGTTAGAGGACAAAGTAGGGTAGGGACAATGGGAAGGGAAAATTAACACTAAAGACCCTTGAAAAGGCCATATAGAAGCCTGCTATTATTAAAATTTCATAAATTATATACTTATACCCTATAATGTGGGGCAATGTCTCTCCCTGACAACATAGGCTATTAAATTAAATGAGGCTTTTTATTTCATTTGAAATCATCCTAAGTTTTTAATAATTCTAATACCATTCAATGTTGGATTCATTGGCATTGAACATGAAGGATTCAGTATTCTCAGAGATTGCTGTCACTACTGACTTAAAATGATTGGACACATATTTGTTAATTTACTAGAAGTATGTATTGTTTGTCTGTTACAGATACATCAAAGAACCAGTAGGTGACTAACCCAAAATTTGTATCGTCTTTTTTTAAAAAAATATAATATCTTATGAATTCTTTGAGAATTTCACACATGAATACAATGCATTTCTACCTTATGCATCCCCATCACTACTGCCCTTAACTCAGATTTTCTGTAACAGGTTTGACCATGTGGAAGAAAGAATCATAGGACTTAAAGATGTGTCACTTAAACTTATCACTCAGAGGAATAACACAACACCCCTTCTCCCAAAGCACAAAAATCTCCCAATAAATGAATAAATCAAAAGAGTGGAAGAAATGAACCGAGAAAGAAAGAACATTAAAGTAAGTCTGAGCAATTGACAGTACACCTGAGGAGACCATTGTGTATTGTGGTTAAGACAGGCAGAAAATGGAAAAAGCCATAATGTCCCACATTTCCTACATCTGGAAGTGGAATGGACCTGCTACAAAGTGGGTGGATGACGATGACAATGATGATGATGATGATGACAACAACAACAACAAGGCCCTTGGCAAGCAGCAATATTATGAAAGTGAACGTTATTCTTTAGACTGTATAGGAGAGATAAAGCTTTTCTTAATGGAATAAAAGCATAGAGAGGTCATTTCCAATAGACCCGAGACAGAGAAAGGGGACCTACCCACTCTAGGGCAGTGGGCAGGCATGAAGCATCGCTAGATTATTGTTTAACCACTGTTAGTGTTAATGACTAGCTCTTTAAGTTCGTACTGTCAACACTTACCAAATGCTCATTTTCTTGTAAGTAAACAAAGATATTAATGGTTGAGGTAATTTGATTACTTAATTAGCAACTGTTGGGCCCTCTCTTGTTGCCCTGGCTGTCTTGAGAAAAGGGACTGCTAATCAAACAGTAAGATGGAGTACCTTTATGGGAGCATGGACAATTCTGAGCACTTAAAGGAGACCTCAGCGAAGTCACCCAATGATTGCACTGCTCTAGATCCTGAAAGTAATCCTTCAGCTGCTATGGATTTAGCCAGTTTGTTTTGGACTCTATGCCATTGCAAGCCTCGATAAACTCTAGATGATCTTGAAACCATTTCCTGTCAGTGAGTACTTCAGTTGGCTTACCAAAGGAGTGCTGTGACAGGGTGCTAAAGTGACCACACTGTGCTTATTATCAACATGAGTCTTCATTTGCATGAAGGGCTTGCTGTGATTGTGGGTCCCTGGTTGTCCAAGGAGTCTGTTATCACACCTGGTGAGTAGACTGGAAAATCACTTCCTGTGATGCGTCCTTTGGTCTTGCACCGTTAAGTCTAATAAAAGGCTTCTCTCAAATATGTGTACTAGAGTGGACTGAGCTGCTAACATGAAGAGAAGTAACAGCACTGGGTACAGCAGAGCTGCAGCTACAATGGCTGCAGTGACATCAGAGGGCCTCAGATTCATGAATCTGCTGCCACTGTTTCCTGATTAGGAATTATAAGAATTATAGCTAGGATTATGGGCATGTACCACTATACTAAGCTGGATAAAACAATTTTAATTTTGGCATGAAGTTTAAAACATTAACAGCAGCAAGAATAAATGTAATTATAGAAGTTTTCTGAGTAAATGTACAAAAGAAATATATATGAATTGTAACATCAGTAACATGAAATGTGTGTGGGAAGTTTAGTGCTATAAATATCAATATCAAAAGAGAAGATATAAAATAAACAGCCTAAGTTTACAGTTCATGGAACTAGAAAATCAAAGCAAGTACAAATCATATTTAAAGTTAGCAAGAGGGAGAAAAATAATAGTTATGGGTTGGATAAGAACTATTACTCCAAGAGGCTCATATGTCGAAAATTTGGCCACTGGTTGATGGTACTATTGAGGGGTGACTAATCATGAAGTTGTAACATGTAGGGTATATTTATTTGTCTGTAAAATTCTTGTATTTTGCCATAATGAGAACAGTTCCCCTTTGCCATACCCATCTAGTATAATTTTTCAACTTTAGTCTTAGCTGCAGTAATAAGACAATTGAAGGAGATCAAGGGGAGAGAGATTGAAAATGAAGACATCAAAGAATCTTTATTCTTTGCAGATAATGTGATGATATACAGAAGGATCTTAGTCAGTGTTCTATTGCCATAAAGAGACACCATGGCCAAAGCAACTTTATAAAAGAAAGCATGTAACAGTGGCCTTGCTTACAGTTTTAGAAGATTACTCCATTGTCATCATGGCATAAAGCAGAAGGGTATGGCATTGGAATAGTAGCTGAGAACTTTACATCTTAATCCAAAATCCATGCCTAGACACACTTTCTCCAACAAGGTCACACCTATGCCAACAAGACCATACCTCCTAATCCTTAAATAATGCCACTCCCTCAGCATTCAAATATATGAGCCATTCTTATTCAAACCACCACAATATAGTGATCTGAAAAATTATACCAGGAAACATCTACAGCTGATAAACACTTTCAGCAAAGTGACTGGATACAAAATTAACTCACAAGAATCAGTAGTCCTCCTATATACAAAGGACACACAGACTAAGAAAGAAATTGGGGAAATCAAACCTTTCACAGTATAATCAAATAATATAAAATATCTCCAGTAACTTTAGCCAAGCAAGTGAAAGACTTGTATGATACTAACTTTAAGAAACTGAAGAAAGAAATTGAAGAAGATTTCATCAGAAGATATGAAACTCTCCAATTCTTATGGATTTCTAGGATTAAGACAGCAAAAATGGCCATTTTATCAAAGGCATATGTTCACTTATATGTATTGGATATTAAATCAGTGATAACTAGGCTACAACCACAGGATTAAGTACAGAGTAAGGGACTAGAGGGGCAAGGTAGATCTAGTTAGGGGAGGGAACTAGATTAGATAGTTATGGATAAGTTGGGAGGGACTAGAACAGGATGATAAATTTGAAAGAAGGAGGGGAAAGGGGGATGATGAGAGGTATATTGTTAGAGACAGCTAAAATTAAGGGCTACTTGAAGTGTAGTATGAAACATAGTACAATAGAAGCTTTCTAAAATATGTACATAATTGAAGGTGATCTAAATGAAATTGTCAAATAATGGAGGGAGACAGAGCCTCAACTGGCCAAGTCTCATCACCAAACAAAGCTTTTAGTACCAGGATTAGGTTACATCTAACTGAATTGTAGGGCAAAGGGGCTCAAGAGCAATCTCCAAATATCCCCAGCTGTTGCCAAGACTATAGGTTTCTCTCCACAAACTGACAGCAAGATCCATTGCTGAAGGCAAGAGCAGCATAAGTTGCTGACTATGCGGAAGTTGAGCTGGTGCCCATGTAGGGCAAAAGCGCCAACCAAAAATACACCCTGACCCTGAGACCAGAGCCAAAGAAATACACCCTGACCCTGAGATCAGAGCCAAAGAAATGCACTCTGACCCTGAGACCAGAGTCAAAGAAACACATCCTGACCCTGAGACCAGAGCTAATTCGCTGGACCTGAAACCAGAGCCAAAAGATTAAAAAGGGCCAGTTGGGGAAAAAAACTACATCCTGGCCCTGAAGTCAGTTGTTTCTATGGGATCCCTGAGTGTGCAAATGAGTCTTGTGCCCTTTCTTAGTCTTTTTGTTTTCTTTTTTGCCCAATACTAATGTGTTCATTTCCTTCCTTGTTACTTTTGTGTGCTATCTCATTACATCAATGAGAAAAGTAACCATTACACTTTTTTAAAAAAGAATAATTTACTTTTACTTCTATTTCTATTCTTTCCACAGGTGTTTGCTCTGGCTGCAATCCCTTCCTTACCTTTCATTTCCTCAAAATCAGCTTTGTAGAAGGGTTCATGTAGGGTGCAGTTTCTTTCTGAAAACTTCTCCCCCCAGAAACTTTCTTCCACATGGGTAAGGAGATTGGATCTCAGTTCCTGGACTCCTGTTGGTTCCTGGCCGAAGGGAAAATACACAGAATGCTGGGAGAAAGTGCTTTTCCCATTACCTCCTTGAAAATCCATCATTTCTTCTATTAAAATTATTTTTATTACACAGTTATTTGAATAATAGCATAATTCTAAATAAATATCTAACTGAATTCTTCAGCACATGACCAACTATTAGTTATCAGCTTTGCTGAGTTATAATGTTTACGATTGCATCTTACTATTTTTTAAAATGTAGTTTGGAGATGACATTATGGTGAACTCTATCTGTATTGGATTTAATGTGAAGTGAAAATGTCAAAGCAAAGGAAATGCAATTTAACTGACACATTCATTGATTTTATTTTTACCACAAGTGTTAAGAGACACAAAGGCTCAGATATTTCTCAGGCTTATGTAATGGAAACACAAAGCCCTTAGAACCAATGGGCCAGTTATATTGTTCAATCAAAAACTGGTGAGAAATGCGTTTTGAAGAAAAGCCAGTTTAAAGTCTGGAAAGTTAACCAAGACTTACACTTTTCTATTTATAGTCTCTTTGCTGTATTAGATAATGCAGCTTTTTGCAGTGTTAAGTAAAAGAAGACCTTGTAATAAATAATTCCAGTTGGTGTATGTGCCACAACAATGGATGGAGCTTAATTGTAGCTTGGTGTAAACTAACAATTAACTAGTTTTTGAAGCTGAGTCCAATAGTACAGACTTGTAATTCCAGATACCCAGGAAGTGGAGAAAGAAGGATTGCAAGATTAGGCACTGGCTGGGCTATGCAGTGAGTTCAAGGGAATCTGAGGCAACTCCATGAGACATTGCTTGGAAAATGAAAAAGAAGAAGTCAAAAAGAGTGACTAGAACTCAGAGTTAGAGTGCTTATGCAGTACCTATAAGGTCCTAGGTTCAACATCAAGTACAGAGAAGTAAATAATTAAGCAAAAACTAGTTCTTGTTAGATGATGTCACATAGTACAGAACCGCAGGCATTCTTTTAATTTGAAGTGAAATAATGGCAGAAACAGAAGCTATTCCATTTTAATTCAACATATGAATTAAAAAACTATAAATGTAGGTGAAATTATAGATGCTACCCTTACTTCATTATTGGCTTTTGCCAATTTTTTTGAGAATACTTATTCCATATGCCTTTCAGAAATTATAAAGTTGGCATCATAAACAATGGAACAAAGATGTTACTTTACAAAGAAAGAGTTTGAGAAGAAAACCCTACCTACCATGCCCACAGGGCTGGTGACACCCCATTGTGCTGGGCTGGTGAGGAGTAGGAGTCACACCTCTACTAGTGTGCATGGCGCCAGAGATTCTGAGGACACACAATATCTGCTTTATGTGTCACAAATGTCACCCACTTTAGGAAATTCAAACTTTTAAGTCATTGTCAATGAATTTATCAGAAAATTTTAGCAGGATAGAAATGTGCCTTTAAAGTTAATCCTTCAAATCTTCAAATGTCTGAAAAAGTCATGAGGAATCACACTATTAATTACTTAAAATTAAAACCTGCAAAGCACATAAGTTGGTATGTAAATGCACATACATTGTCTAAATTTCTTATCTGTGATGACAATTCTCCCTCCAGGGGCCAAAGGGCGTTGATGGAGGAAGGTCATTGGTTAATTATAATAAAGAAACTGCTTGGCCCTCATAGGTTAAAACATAGGTGGGAGGAGTAAACAGAACAGAATGCTGGGAGGAAGAGGAAGTGAGCTCAGAGACCATGCTCCCCTCTCCCGGGCACACGCGATGAAGCTCCGACCCAGGATGGATGTAGGCTAGAATCTTCCTGGGAAGCGCACCTTGGGGTGCTACACACATTATCAGAAATGGGCTAGTCCAGGTGCGAGAGTTAGCCGAGAAGAGGCTAGATATAATGGGCCAGGCAGTGTTTATAAGAATACAGTGTCCGTGTAATTATTTCGGGGCATAAGCTAGCAGGCGGCCGGGGTGCTGGGGACGCAGCCCTGCCGCTTTTATTACAACAGGGTGTCTAACGAAGTTCTCAGTATTCATCATGAGTAGCACTCTTTGAGTTATTGGTCAGGGTTGTCTAAGAGATTCCTCAAATATAAAAAAGCCGTTGCTATTGCTCTTCACCGCTCCTAGATGTAGAAGGTATGTCTCTGCTGCTGAAGATACCGTGGCTTTCAGACACAGGGCTTAGGGGCCACTGAACTGGAACTGACATGAGTTCTGCCTGCCTAAGGACGAGCTTTCATCATATTAGGAGACACTTAAGCTGCCAAGTGAGAGAAGCAAGTAACTCATATCAAGCAAAGATGCCTGTGACCCACAGAAGTGGCCAGCATGACACGGTAACCCTAGAGGCATAGAAGTGGTGCACATTCTTTGGCAGTAACCAGTCAACAGCTCACTAATGGACATGAGACATCTTAGCTAGAGGGAAATCATGTCTGGCACTGGAAACCTGCCTACTATCCAGCCTAGCGAGATGGTGGATCTTGGAGGAGAACCTAAATCGCCACTTTACTAAACCAGCACAATCCCTAGCTATATTATGAATAGCTGTCCTTATTGCCACAGGCAAACGCAGTCCTCACCCCTTATCAAGGAAACGGCTCTTTGAAACAGATGGAGATCATAACAAAAATCACATCCAATCAAAATGCAGAGTAGTGGAGCCCAGTCCCAATGTATCTACAAAACAACTCCCTCACTTAAGAGTCATGGAGAATTGTGGAAGAGGGGTCAGAATGATTGAAGAACCAAGGAACAGAGAGCTTGCTGTGCAACTGTGTCTCCAAATAATGTCAGAAGCTACAGTCATAAGGTCTCATCAACATGACTGCCTAAAATGTGAGCCGAATAAGATGAAGAACAGGCATAGTGGATGAGGGAAAGAGTACAAGACTCAAGCTCTACACAAATAATTACAGGCAACTAAGGAGCGCTAAGAATGGGAGAAATAATTTCCCAGGGAAGAGCATACCAAATAGTCAGCCCTGATCATATACACATACAAGTAACATTGTACCTACTAAACAGATTGTATTTAGGAATATATATGTTTATAGATATATGCACATAACACCAATTTATGGAGATAAGAGGTTATGAATTTGAAAGAAAGCATAGAGTGATATATGGGAGAGTTTAGAGCAAGAAAAGGGAAGGGACAACTTATGTAATTATATGATAATATCAAAATCTGAAGGAAAAAACATAAAATAACTAATCCCTTGAAAACACACAATTTATATATAAAATTAATATGCATATTATTTTAGTGATCAATTATTTGATTGTTATTGTGGTCATTTTCTTTTTTATTTTTTAAATATTTATTTATTTATTTATTATGTATACAATATTCTGTCTGTATGCCTGAAGGCCAGAAGAGAGCTCCAGACCTCTTTACAGATGGTTGTGAGCCACCATGTGGTTGCTGGGAATTGAACTCAGGACCTTTGGAAGAACAGGCAATGCTCTTAACCACTGAGCCATCTCTCCAGCCCCTCATTTTCTTTTTTATAACTTGATCATTTGTTTTTTGTGTTAATTGCTTACATATAGATTGTGAGTTTAGTTTGGGAGTGCTCTAATAAGCCTCTCTCTGTTATATATATTGGATTCTTGCTTTTCATTTATCCATTTTTTTTCAGTTTTATAATGAGGTATTTTTAGAAAAATATTTTAATTTCCTTAAAAATGTGGTCATTTAGTTCAACAGGACAATGGGAAAAACAGTAATATTTGAATTAGAGTAACCCTGACACGTGGAATCCCAGAGAATTTGGATTTTGAATTGGAAATTTTGGAGGTGGAGTTAATGCATGTACGACTGTGTCTCCGACTTCTTGTCCCCCATAATACCAACTTTGGAAATTGTCTGGCATCTCCATATTTGTGTGACAGTGATGGTGGTGTAAATGCATGGGGCTTCAGCTCTGCAGAGGTTCCCTTTGACTGTAGGATCTCTAATAAAGGGTGGCATTAGAACTTAACTTTAATGAGCTCTGTTCACTTACTTTGGCGAGGAATACATGCCAGATGCAGTCTAGGTTTCTAGAAAACAACTTGGTACTTTTTAATGACCTCGGACTCTCTACCCTGTGTATTACATTGGTGAATAACTCTTCTCAAATAAACACATATAGGAAAAATAGAGCTTGGAGTCTCGTTCTTGCTTTTTTGAATATTACTCATGTTTAATACAGACATTTTTCCTGTTTTTGCATTTATCTTTATTTTGATTTTTAGGACAGAGTCTTGCTGTGCACCACAGGGTGATGTGAAATTCTTTATCTTTCTGTCTCTGACATCTAAGTTCTGGGATAACAGGCTAGCTCTGAACCTGGCCTTTCAGGCATTATCTTTATGGCACAGGCAATGATGTCATAGGAAATGAAGTGTGTAGGCTAACAAAATGAAGGAAAGACTGGAATTCAACTGAAAATTTACTTACGGGAAGAATGGAAATTTCCAGCAGGACATAATTCTTTGGATGAATTATCCACGGGACGTCTAATGGTAAGCTAACTGCTCTCAGCAAGGCAGCTCTGCTTAGGCAGGGGAAGCAGTGAACGGCTGAGAACAAAACTGGTATCCTCCTGCTTTGCTCCCTGGCAGAGAACAGTCATGCTTTCTGGACATTGCTAAAGAAAACCCTGATGATGCAAATGCTTAAGGGAAGAGGTCAGATTAGTGGCAAAACAAAACTCCTTATAAAAGAGACAGCTAAGGGACACTGGGCAAGAGTTGGCAAGGAAAGGAACATTTATAGACAGAATGTTTACAGCAGTTTTGTGTCTGTTCCAGACCCACGTGAAGTCATTGGAATCTTTTGTTCTCCTATAGTGTGGCTGGTCCTTGAGACAGCATCTCCAATGATGTTCTGTGTGGAGTCTGATGCCATGGTGTTTAGGAGGCTAGAATAAAAAAGTAGAAAATTATCTCTGTTCTTACATCTTCTTTTCCTTCAAGGTATAGGCATGAGTTTTATAGTTCCTTGTAAATTGCAGGACATAGAACTGGGATTAGGAGTTTACGTATTACAAAGGAATTCTATCTCTTATCACCTAGTTAATATCTTAGACCAAGGTTTTATTCTTCTCTAGCACATTCCAGAGATTTTGTAAATTAAGGTTTGATGGAGACATTGTTATGAAATTTATTATATGAATCAAAGAGGACCCAAGATGCAACTTAAAAAAAAATCTTTCTCAATAATGAAACTATGGTTGAATAATTATATTTGCAGTAAGATGGTAATTGTTATATGCACATTGACTAATAAAGAAATTTGTCTTTTTAATACACTCTCAAGATAGCCACTGTATTTATAAATTTTTAAGATTATAGGCTACTAAGATAAAATAAAATCATAGTTTTTTTTGCACATCTTGAAGGGTTTTTAAATGACAAACCAAAAACGACACTGCATTGCTAGTGTGGACGCCTATGGGATATTGGAATGCAGGCTTGGGGTGAGTGAAAAGAGGAAGAGCAGAAGAAAGCTATTATTTATTTATTTATTATTTTTTTTATTATTTAAAAAAATAATTATTTATTCTTCTCTCAAATATTACAACTGTAGTTTCACATCTACGTTTTCTCCAAGTCCTTCCTGCTCCCTCAGATCCATTCCTCCTCCATTTCCCTTCAGAAAAGGGCAGGCCTCCCAGGAATATTAACCAAACACAGCTAAACAAGTTGCAATTAGACTAGGTACTAACCCTCCTATCAAGACTGGACGAGGCAGCTCACTAGGAGGCAAGGCCCCAGAGCAGCTGAAAGAGTCAGAGATAGCCCTTGCTCCCACTGTGGGAAGTCCCACAAGAACATTTTTTTTTTGAGCGTGACATGTTTTATTTTATCTTTTTTTTTATTTATTTATAAAAGATTTCTGTCTCTTCCCCGCCACTGCCTCCCATTTCCCTCCCCCTCCCCCAATCAAGTCCCCCTCCCTCATCAGCCCAAAGAGCAGTCAGGGTTCCCTGCCCCGTGGGAAGTCCAAGGACCACCCACCTCCATCCAGGTCTAGTAAGGTGAGCATCCAAACTGCCTAGGCTCCCACAAAGCCAGTACGTGCAGTAGGATCAAAAAAAGATGTATTTTTAGTAATTTTTAGAGAATTTCACACAATATGTTTTAATTATTATGGTAGTTCTAGAGAGAATGACCTCCTTAGAGTCATATATTTGAATTCTTGGTCTGTAGTTGGTGGGCAGTTTGGGAAGGATTAGGAAGTGTGGCTTTCTTGGAGAGGTGTATTAGTGGGGATAGACTTTGATGTTTCAAAAGCCCACACAATTCCCAGTTATCTCTCTCTCCCTCTGCGTCATGGTTGTTATCTCCACATGTAATTTCTTAGGTACTCTTCCGGTACCATGCCTGCCTGCTTCCTGTCATGACAGACTCTAGAATCATGAGGCCCAAATTAAATGCTTTCTTTTATAATTTGGGATAGTTATGGTCTCTCTTCCTAGTAAGAGAAAAGTAACTAAGACAATCATTTTAACCCTAACCCCTTCTTTTAACTGCTCCCATATCCACTCCCACCTTCCTACCCCTAACTTAGTTTCTTCCTTTTCTCTTTCTTTTTTTCTAAATTAAGTAACACCTCCACTTCACTTGTGCTGTCCATGTACTCCTGGATATGTGGTTATTCACTGGAGCATGGTTGACCTACTGGGAGTAATATCCTTAAGGAAAACTGATTACCCCTTACCCAGAAGCCATTAACCATTAGTAGCTTCTCAGTTGTGGACTGGGGTTCATCAACTCACTTCCTACTTTATGCTAAAGTGACAGCTGGCCTGTTCTGCTGCAGGTCTTATGCAGACACCACAGCTGCTGTAGTTCATATCATGTCCAGAAGACAGTGTTTTGCTCTGGTTCTCCCAGAGCTCTGACTATCACAATCTTCCTGTCCTCCTACTTTGTGGTGGACCTTGAGCTATAGGGAGCTGGGTGATGGATGTCTCATTTGGGGATGAGCATGCCATAGTCACTTATTCTCTGTACTGCGAGCAGCTGTGAGTTCCTGCATTAACCATCATCCATTGTACCAAGAAACTTTTCCAATGAAGCCTTAGAGCTGCAATAATGTATGGATGGAGAGATATGAATTTAGAGGGTCATTAGATACTATGAATATTTGGTAAAATAATGATAGTAGGTTCATTTCTTGGGCAAAAATCTCTTCAATTTTGAGTTGTTATCTAGATCTGTAATACCAGACATGCTTTTCGTCCTGATTTATATCTAATGACCTTTATATCTAATCAGCAAGTATCTGGTTACCCTATAATATTTGTGCCACTACTGTACCCAGGCATGTCTAGGTATACTGGCTCTCATTACACTTTATAGGGTACAAAAGGTAGAGGGGAGGGAGGGGAAGAAGACAAAAGACTGCTTTAACATGACACAAAGGAACAGTTTCCCACTTCAGTGCTTGAGATATCAATTCATTATTTTCTGAATAAAGTATTTGATGTTTTTGGCAAGATATATGGCGCATATACCATAGACCAAGTATCTTGTAGGCAGCCTTTCCCTATGTCAAGCCTCCAATTTTAAATGAAAAACCAGAAGTAGGCTTGGATTTTCTGACCTTTGGTCAGGGTGGAGCAGATCCACCTCTATTGTCCATCTTAATGTCCAAAACACCAAGTAACCACATCCTAGGTCAGGATGTGTACCCACACCTGTTGTCAACAACTTTGAAAGAGCAAAAATAAGCTCAAACTCTCTGACCTCCAGTCAAGGTGGAACAGGCTCACATATGTGGACTTCCACATCTTGCTATCAAGTTATGGTGGGCAACGAGGAACAGTAGCAATAGTCTGTACTGTTTTAGGGGTCTCCAGGATACTTATGGTCAGCAACGTGAGGGGAAATGTTCTTACTTGGCACTGAGCTTTTCTTGGGGGGGAACCAATGGCTTTTGGAACAATCATATTCCCCTGTGTAGGGTAGCTGTTTTACATGAAAAACATAATACATACATACATACATATATACATATATATGCATACACAAGAAGGTTCTAAACTTTAGGTTTCCATATGGCCTTTCCAAGCATCCCTAATGTTAGTCCCAGTCACTTCCTCTGCTCCACTCACACACCCTTCTCTCCACTTATACCCCCTGTGATGGTAAAAATAAAATAGCGCCATTCCCTGAGGGGCAGCAGTGGGCAGCGAGCCATAAGAGGCAGTGGGTCCCAGGCAGGGAGCTGCATGATAGCTGAGAGACCTTGGCAGGTAACCGGGTCCCATGAGGAGCCACCGTGGGTGAGAGACAGAGACAGGTAGGCACACCATGCAGAGAAAGTAGGTATTTATTTAGTGGGGTATGGAAGCGAAAGAGAAAGGGAAGAGGGAAGAAAAAGGGGGATGAGGAAAGAGAGGGAGAGGGAGAGAGAGAGAGAGAGAGAGAGAGAGAGAGAGAGAGAGAGAGAGGCATGGGGAGAGGAGAAGCTACCTTTTCGGGAGAGAGATAGAAAGAAAGGAGTTCAGGCTGAAATCTGAAAGAAGATCCTCTTGTCTTAGTGGTTGGGGGAGGAGAGGAAGTAGGTGGAGCTTCTCTTTTAAAGGGACAGCACAGACCATTACATTCCCATCTCTTTTTTATAATAAAAAGGTGAAAGGATAGGCACAACAGGTTAAAGGAATTGGGATGGTGGATTCTCAAGACTGGTTCCTGCTTATTTGTGGGCAACATCTTGGGGTTGGGGGATTGGAGAAAGCTGGGTGCTGGTCACATTCTGGGGTAGCTGGCCTCTTTACTCCTGTCTGGTGTTTGTGGTATGGAAATGTCTAGTGTCTCTTAGACCTGTTTAAGGTATTGGAAGAATAGAGGACAAAGTTAAGTTTAGGAAAAAAAATTAGGACCATCGAATTGAGAGGGGTGTATCTGACCTGTTTAAGGTGGATCCTATAATTCAGTTCCTTGGAACTCACAAGAATTTTTTGGGTTTGTGAAAATGAAAGTTTTAAACAGCAGCATATTTATATCAGAATGATTGACAGATATTTTTGCATAATGAAAAGTATCTTTAAGACTAAGAAAGGCAGTGTCAGAGAGAATTTTGTTAACTTGTAGCTTATTGGAATTTGTTTGGTAAGGCTGTCTTTTTAAATGACAAAACCCTTATGGGTCAAACTTCATTAGAGATCTTTGAGAAGAATAAAATTTTACTTGAGTTATTGATTAAAACAACAGAGAACTTACTTGTTTGGCACCTAAAGCTACTCCTCAGGGTTGTCTATGGTTGCTGAGGGCTGTGTTTGCATTTTGCTGTTTAGCACAGGGCCTGCCAGGTTCCAGAAGATCCTGTGGGCTAAGAAATCTGTAGGAAGACAAGCCTACCTTGACCTGAACAGCTAGGTTGTCAATTCCAGTGATTCTGTCCACTGTCAGGAGATCTTCAGTTTAGATGAAAGACAATTTTGCCCAGTGGTTAGCACTTGGCAGTTGAAATGAATTGTGGATGGACGTTGTTCTGTGTCCATTTGTTTTCTGTCTTCTTTGGAGGAAGTAGAGTGCTGCTGCTAGGAGCCAACCTGTTTCTTTTTGTTATGAAAAGTTTTTTAATAATTACATATTTAAATGCCATATTCCCCAGATCTCTGAGCAGTTGAGGGCTGTTTACCAGGTATAGATGAGTTAAATACTGGAGAGCTGGGTTTAAGTTTGACTGTATTGGCTCTCAACAGGTAAAGCAGGGTTGGATTAAGAGACTTAAAAGTACATACCAAATTATAACATGAGACTTATTGTTTTTGTAGTCTGGAATGAGATACAATGAACAGACAATTATAACATTTAACAGTAAACATAGGTGTATTTTAGTTACATGTATGCACAGATACACACAGAATGAACAGGAATTGGGTGAAGTGGATGCTCTTGGTGCGCCCTACCAAAGGCATGCAAAACACACATGTAACAGAGTCAACAAGAGGAATTTAGAGACAAAAACATAAGTAAACCAGGGAACCAGGCAGGGAATACCTCAGTAAAGATGGCAGGACTTGGTCATCTGACCTGGCCATCAGTTAAGATTGTGGTAAGTTCACCTGACCTGGCCTTCAGTTAAGATGGTGTTAAGATCACCTGGCGGCAGGCAAAATGGCAGCAGTTACATGTTGTATAAAAAAAGCCAGATTTTTTTGAGCTGCAAGATTTTTAAACATAATAACAAGAGAGACCTAGAGGCATTATTCACCCTGTTGCTGAACAACCATGCTACAAGCCATGACAGGGAGCAAAGACTGGAACTGAAAACAGCTGCCTGTGGATTCAACTAATCTTGTCAGTTTCTGTGGGACCAGCAGTAGTGGTGTCAAGGATAGACTAGAAGGAATGGGAGTGAGAGGAAAAGAGTTTTTTTTAGATGGTTGGGGAAGGGGTTGCCCAGTGAAAAGAAAAGTGGAACCAGCAGAACACGAGCAGAGTGCTCACAGGCGGGTGGCTGAGAGTTTGAGGGTTTATATTTACTAGCTGAAAACATGAAAATATGTGAGAACAGCGAACAAACACCACAAAGCCTGTAAAAGAATGTCTTCTCTCTACAGGCGGGTGTTAATGAAGCTGGACCGGCTCCGGGTCCGGGCAACTTGGAAACCAGAGGCTAGAAGCTGTCTAGGATGTTCTCTCACAGCCGGGACCACTTGTGAGCGGTCCAAAAGAAAAAGAAAAGAAAAAGAAAAATCTGAGGGACCCCAGGTCCCAAAACGAACGCACCGCTCAGTGTGTGTAATGCTAGTGCATGAAGACCACGTTGGGTTGTTCAACCATGTTTTTAGGTATGGGAAGCAACCAGAGATGAATGTCAGTGAAGGGCTCAATCGTAGCTGTGAAGACTATGGTTGGGAGTAATCCCCCTATTTCTAGGAACACCATAGGATTTCTGGGAGCTCAATGGTCAATTCCTTGGGTTAAGGAAAGGAAAGGAAAGACTTACATGATCTCCTACCATCTCCCTGGAATGATCAGCTCTGGTCACTAATGGAGGTTTCTTCTACCCTATTAATGTCTTTACCTCATAATGATGATTTGGTGATAGAGTTTTTGGGGATGTAAATATGTAAGATAAAGTCATACCAAAGAATGGTGGATCTCTAATTCAGTAAAAATGTTGTCTTTATAAAAGAGGAAATTTCAGTATAGGCACATAGGCAACATACACACACACACACACACAGATGGAAAGTTTGATGTGTACTAGCCAAAGAATTAAGGGTCTAGTAGAGAAACTTGAAATATATGTTTTTCTAGTGTACAGTGACATTATAAGAATTGGTCTAGCTTTTTTTCTGAAACAGCTGTATCTCTTTGCATGGCCACCACCACCACTGAGGATTCCAGGCTCCACATCCTCACTAGCGCTTGATATTTGTCATGGTAAATGTTCTTACAGTCATCCAACTAGCAGGCTAATGTATCATATTTTGTTGAATTAAATTTCCTTGGTGACTGATAGTATTGCATATTTTGGATAACCATATTTATCATCTATATTTATTCTTTGGTGAAGTGCCTATTCAAAGTATATGCAGGTTTAATTTTTAGTGTTGTCTATATGTTCTGATTCAAACTGATTGACTAATTTTTTTGTGAGGTGAAATGTGTTGGTCAGTCGTTCATCAGTATTTGTGGGAAAGTCCATTTCTCTTTGAATTAGGTTTTTAGCTCTGCAAAAATCAATGAGCTTGTTCAACAAATGGTGCCTGAATACTGAATATCTTCACTGAAAAAAAAAATCTCTATACAGACTTATATGCTATTTACATAAATATGCTGAAAGTGGATCATAGAACTAAGTGTAAAAGACACAGCTATAAAACTCCTAAAAGGCACTGAAAGAAAATTTGGATGATTTTAGATCTGGCAATATATGTATTTTTAAATATAAAACACACAAAGCATGATCCAAAAACAGAAAAAAATGTTGGATTTCATTAAATCTTAAAATATCCACTCTACAAAAGAAACTGCTAAAAGGATGGAAAGACAAACTATAAGTTAACAGTGGAAAATGTATGTAGTATGTGTATTTCTTAAAGGGGTTGTATCCAAAGTATATGAATAGTGCCTAAACTGCATCAAGAAGAAAAAACCTATTAAAAGTGGGTGGATGATATTAGCAGACAGCTCACTTAAGAAGATGCGTAAGTCACTAATGAGAACATGGGAAGAAGCTCAACATCTCTAGTGAAAGAAAAGTTAATCAGCGATGGCTCTGCAGAGCTGGAGGCTGGAATCAGGGCACTTCAAGTCATGTGACGCTGGTGACAAGGTGGAAGGATGAGCTCCCTCTTGATTTTTTTCTGGGAATGCCAAATAAATACTAGATCTTTAGATATCAGTTTGGTAATGTATTGCAAAAACAAACATACTTTGATCATTTTATTTAGCAATATCTTTTCCGGATATATTCAAACAGAACCTGAACACTAGTACTTATAGCAGCTCTCTTCACAGCTGAGAAAACTTGAAAGCAATCAAAATGTCTTTTGACAGGCAAATGGATAAACAGATTGGGAGGCAGCCAGGAAATAGTTAGCTATTTGGGCACTAAAACAAATGAAGGGCTGGGGATATGGCCCTGTGGTAGAGAACGTCTCTGGCGCGTGCACGGTTCTGGATTCATCCTCAGTTTCCCTCCTGGCCCCTAAATTAGCTCGGTGTGGTAATACAAGTCTGTTCTCTCAGAACTTACAAGACTGAGGCAGAGAATCATAAGTGTAAGGCTAGCCTGAGCTACACAGAAATGTATCTTGAAAATCCCAAGATAATTCAGCTACAGATCATGAAATGATAAAAAAGAACTTCAATAGCATTATTGCAGAAGGGAAGAAATCAGTTTACGAAAGCAGCCTGTTGTATAAGTCAAATTATGAAAATTTTGAAAAAGTTAAACTGTGGGTAAACTAGAAAGGATCAGTGCGCCAGAACTGTGAGACAGAAAGTGGCTAGGTGAGCAGGTGGAATGCAGCAAGGTAAGGGCTGGGAAATTACTCTGTCCTGCATTGCTATGAGAGAACATTTCATTGTATATTTGTTAATACTTGAACTATGCTCTGTTTTCATTTAAATTGTCTGAAAACCTAATATTACTTGAAAATACTTTCAATTTTATTTTGAGACAAAGTCTCACGTTGAGCCTAAATTGGCTTACAACTTACCATGTTTCCTAAGCTGGAATTGAACCTGGGATAATTTTCTTGGCTCAGCCTCTTGAATGCTGAGCTACAGGTATACGACACCACATGCAGATTAAGAAAAATAGCAAGAATTGACACGGGTGGGCATTTTACATTATGAGATGGCCACGAGTCTATGGAGCCAAGGGTGGAATTATGTGAGACATCCCAGATATGGTCCCTTTTTGGTGGCGCAGTGTGCAGACATTGTGGAATCTTTAGGACAGGGCACCTAAGTAACAGCAATGGATACGCGGAGACAGCTCTTGAAGGTTTTATCCACTTATGGATATGTTTTCCTGAGAAACCAAAAAGAGAGAGAGGGCAGCCAAAATGTCCAGCAACACAGACCAAGTTTCCAATAATGGCTAAAAAACTGCATGAAGAAAATATTTCACGCATTTAGTTATCAGGGAAATGCAAACCAAAACTACATCAAGATTCTTTTACATCAGAATGGCTATCACCATGAAATTAAAACAAAGAACCTAAGTTCTTCAGAGGATGTGGGAGAAAGGGAATATAAATTAGCCCACCCATCCAGAAGTCTTTTTTTTGGGGGGGGGGGTTGAGGGCTGCTCAAAACACACACAAAAAATAGAATTACCATTAAAAGCCCTCTACGTGTATACGCCTGTGTTTATGATGCCGGTATTCTGTAAGTCTATGCAATCAGTCCCACCCATCAGTAGATAAATGGATAAAGAAAACACAGAACGCAGAAAGTCAAAATGTGTGCACAGTGGAATATTATTCAGCTATGTATTTGATCAAGTGTGTCACTGGCAGGAAAGTAGATAAAAATGCTTCTTATCATGCAAGGTCAGTCAGATTCAGAGGCAATTTCAGCATTTTTATCTCATATGAAGAATCTTGGTTCAAAACAAACTTTATAATTAGTGAGAAAGATCATTTCGGGAGAAGAAGGGAACTAGTAGGGAGGGGGAGATGTGACTAGAGATGGTTATGGGATGTGGTTGAATTTCATTATGAAAATATCATATTGAAATATTATTTTGCTTAATTTATGTACACTAAAGAGAATACACTCTAACAGATATTTTATCTTCATTTTCTCAGATTATGTACATATTTATAGCTAAGTAATTTTTAAGCCATTGTAAATATTGATTTTCAGATTCCAAATTTAAATTGTTTATGGCCTCCTTAGAAGATGTGACTGGATTTGCTGCTCATATTGTATGCTCTTGTTGTGCTCATCAGTTCCAGGAACTAATTTATGTATTTTACGGCTTTTGTACAGACATTATTTTGCTTTATTTGTTTTCCTGTAATCTTACATTTGACCATATATTAATCTTCTAGGATTCCCATAACAAAATACTTTAAGCTGAGAAGTTTAATAAACAGATTTTCTCCCTCATAAATATAGAGGCTTAAATCTAAGATCAAGTCATTAGCAACTAGAGTTTCTTTTGAAATATGTCTCCTTGGCCTGCATGGCTCTTCTCTTGCTTTGTCCTCAAATGGTCTTTCTTCAGATATATATTTATTTATTTAAAGTGCTGAGAAGAGAATCTGGGGCTCTAACATATCAGACAAGTGTTTGCCACTGAGCTACACTCTCACTTTCCTTCCCTATTCCTATGTAATATGTGAAACATTTAAATTAATTTTATTATTATTTGAATGTGGTTATGTGTATGTGCATACATGCATGTGTCCATGTGTGCCTATGCAGATGGGTACATGCCAGCATGATGTATTGGAGTCAGAGGAAAACTTTCTGGAGTTAGTCTTCTATTTCCACAATAGGATCCAGGGCTGGAGCTCATCACCACAGGACCCAGAGCTGGAGCTCATCACCACAGGATCCACGGATGGAGCTCATCACCATAGGACCCAGGGCTGGAGCTCATCACCAGTATTCTCGTATTGCTATTACTCATAGATCAGTGCCTAACCCAGTTGTCATCAATGAGGCTTCATTCACCAACTGATGGAAACAGATGGGAGGACACACAGCCAAATTTTAGGTGGAGTTCAGGGAATCTTACAGATGGGGAGAAAGGATTGTAGGAGCCAGAGGGGTTCGGGACACCACAAGAAAACTCACAGAACCAACTAACATGGGCTCATGGTGGCTCACAGAGACTGAACTGATAACCAAGAAGCCTATGTGGGACTGACCTGGGGACTCTGCATGTATGCGACAGTAGTTTAGCTTAGTATTCTTGTGGAATTCCTAACAGCGGGAACAGGGGCTGTCTCCAGCTCTTTTGCCAGATTTTGGGACCCTTTTCCTCTGGGTTACCTTGTCCAGATTAAGACTATGGGAGGTGCCTAGTCTTATTGCAAGTCACTATACCATGTTTTGCTGATATCCCTGACTTGTCCGCCCTTTTCTGAACAAAAAAACGGGAAGAGTGGATGGAGAGGCAAAAAGGAGTGGCTGGGAGGAGAGATGGGACTTGAGGAAGTGGAGGGAGAGGAAACTTCAGTTGGGATGTGAAATAATAATAATAGGAGCTGTGTCTTAAAGATGTAAATCACAGCTCAGGTGATTTAAAACAGGTTTCTGACCCCAAACCATCCCTCACTCCCCTCCTCCCCGAATTCACAAAAATATCAGCAGGGACAAAAACTCCTAGGAAAACCCAACTCCGGTAAATTTTAAACATGTTGAGAAACAAGTCATGAACATGAAACAGAATGGGTGCAAAGGTTATTTAGTGTTAACTGTACATATGAGAAAGGAGAGATGCACTCATAAATCATGGTATAAAATCAAGGAATAGAGGGCTCCTTTAGAATGAAGTTATTCAGGAAACAACTTGTGGAATGAGGAACAAGTGTTAGTGCTTTGTATAACTTCAGTACATCTCTCTCTCCTGCCCTCCCTCCCTGCCTCCCTGCCTCCCTGCCTCCCTCCCTCCCTCCCTCCCTCCCTCCCTCCCTCCCTTCCTCCATCCCTCTCTTCCTTCCTCCTTTGCCCTAAATCTAAAGTGTAACCAAAGAAGGACTGTCTTCTGCAAGTACTTGGCACATCTGGAATCTGTGATGCAGCTCCATATTGTTTACTCCTAAACATAGCTAATCTGAAAGCCAATACAAAAACCACACGCATTGATTAGTCACTAACCCTCCAGAATGCTCAGCACCACTGTGCACTCAGTAACTTGAATAATATAGACCTAATGCCTTCTTGTCTCTGATGTTTTACTTCAATCATTTGCTTCTCACTGTGGCCCCTACCTTGGTCTCTTCTGTTCTGGAATATCCCCTCTCACATCCTTGGCACGACACCCTCACTTTAACATCCACATTTTTTTATAGATGTGAAATGGTAGAGAGAGAAAGGGACCTCCATTACTATCCCAATAAAACATCACTTCTAGGATGTGAATATTTCTTTGTTCTACATAATTTGTGTCAGACCAAGAATAAGTGCATGATAAATATTTGTTTAATCTATGAAGAAATACGAGGAAGTAAAATAGGAAATGAAAAAGAGAAAAGTTCACAGTCACATACACAAAGACCAAGAAAAAACACAGTATTTGATCTTACTGCCATTATTTATTTAACTTTTCCATGGTGATGCATGTCTGTAATCCCAGCACTTGGAGACAAGGGCAGTTTGAGGCCATGCTGGGTAATACGAGGAGATTCTATCTCAATAACAATACAAACACCAGAAGCCCATAGACTGTGTCTTAGATGCATCTGATGAAATGGGGCAGTTTTGAATAAAACACAAGATTCTTCCTCTAGCAATTAGATAATCTATTACATGTAGAAAACATAAATTCCTCGGACTTAGAAGAAAAATTACTCTGTGCACATCTAACAAACTATAATAAAATAATCATGAAACTTGAGCCTCTGATTCCTGTCCCAGCCACCTACTTTAGGCACTGGGTTTCTGTCTGGCATAGCATGCAGGGGACCCCAGAGCCGCCTGTAGCTCCTCACATTTGAGGGCGAGAAAGGGTCTCAGTTCCTCGACCTGAGGGAGATTCATCTGACTCATGCCCCCAGCCCTGGCAGCATAAGTTCCAGTGGGTACACATTCAGGAGCAGATCTGCATTTTGAGGCTTACAGCTGGCATTAATCAGGAGACTGTAGTTGTGAAAAAGAAAACAAAATTTCAGACACAAAATTAAATGGAGAGTTAAGTATGTGTTTGCCTCTTCCTTTCCTTTTCCATTGCCTGTTTTGAGATGCACGAGTTTTCTCCATGATCTCCATATTTTAATCATCAGACTTTTAGTTTTAATATTTAGTTTATAAGTTTTGTGCTTTGCAGTTTCTGTCTGTCTTGAGTAAGTTACTATTGCTGAGGAAAATGCCATGAGCAAAAGTAGCTCAGGTGGGGGAAGGGTTTATTTAAGCTTACACTTCCCAGCCACATGCCATCAATGAGGGAAGTCAGGGCAGGAATGCAAGGCAGGAACCTGGAGGCAGGAAGTGAAACAGAAGCCATGGAGGAGTGCTGTTTACTGGCTTACTCCTTGTAGATTGCTCAGCCTCTGTTTTTATATAACTTAGCACCGCTTGCCCAGGAGTGGAATGACCCAAAGTGACCTGCCTCCTCCTCCATCAATCATTGATCAAGCAAAGCTCATGGGAGCATTTTTTCAACTGAGGCTCCCTCTCCCTTGCTGACTCTAGCATGTGTCAAGTTGACAAAAACTAAACATACTAGCTATACATTTCAGTTTAAATTTCTATAGTAATTATCTATGTAAATTTTATCACTTTGACCTCATACTGAGTTACTAAGATGTTGGGGCCAAATAACTTATATATAATTTGCATCGCTTCATCATTAGATGCTTGTAGAAGCTTGGCCACTAGGACACTTGTTCTTTGGTTTTGTGTTTCTAGAGATTAAATCAGGGTTGTGTGCATCATGGGCAAATGTTCTATCCCTGAGCTGCATCCCAAGCCAAACTTATTTCATTCGCTTGTTTGTTTGCCTCTTTGCTCATTGTAAAATCTTATACGTAAGTAGAGCCGCCCATAAGCGCCCATCCCCTCTGTCAGCCTCTCTTCTGCTTTCTTACTGTCAAGATTTTACACATGTTGAAGTTGCTTCCTTATCATTTTCTGGATGTGTTTGATCTAAAGCTGCTGGGTTTCATTAGGAGATATATTAATATATATAAGATATAATCATGGTAGCTATATGGGGGGTTGTTGGATTTTGTTGTTTTGGGTTTCTGTTTCCAAAAGGGTTGTCCTTGTGTTGCCCAAGACAGCCTCAAACATTCTAGGTCTCCCAAATGCTGGGATTACAGACATGTTTTGTGTATTTGTTTGTTTTTTAATGAGCTTTTACTTTGTAGCACAGTCTCGCCTGTAACTATCAGTCCTTTTGCCTCCACTCCCCCAGTGCTGAGATTACAGGACATGCACCACTACACCTAGCTCACGCCACTCTTTTCCAGTCTGTTTATGATCTTGGATAGAGGCTTACAAGTAATCTTCCATTGCCAAGAGTTCTTTCTGCATAAATAGACAAATAATTAAAGTGCTGGTCATAACTTTCTCAGGCTTACTAAAAATCGAAGTTAAGTGAGAGCTTTCTTGGAATAATGAGCAAGCACTTGCGAGAACAAAAGCATCAAGCTGGTGACACACCATGACAGGTCATTCTTTCCCAGAGGCTCGCAGGCCAGCTATCAGATTTCTTTCGTCTTACTGAAAACCATCATTTCTTTGGCCACTGTCCCAGTATTAAGGTGAAGATCTATAAAATGCTGTATCTCAAGTTCTGTTACCCGTAGAGGCTAAGGGAAAAAGAAAAGTGGAAGGACTTTCCTTAAGGTCAATTAATCTTGTTGCTTAATGTCAACAAGATAAGCTTGAATTCCATTGGTAACAACCCAAGTACAAAGATTCACAACCTGTTGCCTTTAAGAGTCCGTTTTCTTGTATTGGCAAAATTCCTGGAGTTCTAGAAAGCAATTTTTGTACACTATAAGAAAAGATAAAAAGAATTGGCACAGAGAAAATCAGAATGGGGGTTTAAGAGAAGACAAGAAGAGGGACAATGCAAAAATTTTCTTTACCCACAGATGCAAAGGGAGAGAAAATATATCAGGAATAAAATATACTAGCAAATTCTATTTGACTACAGATACAAAGGAAGGAAATGTATTCATAGTAAAACATATTAATGACTAACTTAAAAACCCTTCAGATGAATTGCTTTCTATTTCTACTCAAAAGTGACCTGGTGTGGAGACACAGAACTGGCTTAGAGTGCAGTCTCCTCCTGGGACAGATGAGACCATGATGAGAAACGGTTGCTTGGCAAACCAAGCATAGATGAAAGCAAACTTTCTCTGCCCATTTCTCAAATGTTCTGTCAGAATCTGTACCCTTTATAAGAAAGTGGCCTTTGAACTCAGTTCTTCACGTTCTGTCAGTTACAAAGGGGTGATTTGCTTCTGTATACTTTTTGCCTTCTTTCTATGTACTTCTTTTCATTTTTATTACTGTCATTAATTGAGGTATTGTTTCTTACAAGGTGAGGCAAGAGTTTCTCATGATCATGTACGTGAGTTAAGGGGGGTTTCAGAGTTGAGGTACTGCTTTTTAGTCTGTATAAAAGCCATACAAAATAAAGCTTGTTATGCAATTGTTTACGCTCTGCATCTCCTGTGTCCTGATTTGTGCGAGACCCTTACCCAGGGACCCCAATGCACTAGACGTTGACAAGTGGTGCCTGAACAGGGACCCTGAAGAGGAAAAGTTAGGAAGAGTCTGAACACATTAACCAGATAAGTAGATAAGTAATCTTTATTGCAGGTTAATGGGACAAGCTGAATCTTCTCTGTATCTTGCTATGCTGAAACATTTACTAAAAACTCATAGTGTTTCTGTTTCTTTTTCTGATTTAGAAATGTGTGTCAAAGTAATTAAGGAATATAATCCTTGGTTTCCAGAAGAAGGCATCTTAGATATATATACTTGGCAAAGAATTAAAACTAATGTTGAAAAACCTATGATACAGGGTGAGAAAATACCTGTCCATTTCTGGTCTATATGGTCTATGATTTTTACTGTTTTCAAAGCTATGATGGAACAGTGAGTAATGACAAATCTGGGAAAGGAGGTTACTCCGTCTGTAAAAATTTTGGACGTGGATCAAAAAACCAAAGATAAAATTGTGGAAGACCATGAGAACTTAATGAAGAAAACTAGTTTGGATTTACCACCCATTTTGGAGAAACTTAATGGGCTAGAAATGCAAATGAAAAAAACTGGCCGCTGAGTCGAAACAGAAGGCAGTGCCAGCTACACAAGTTAGGACCGTGTCTAAACAATCTATTGGATTTGGCTTCTTTGTTAAGGGGATCTAGAGTTACATAGCCCTCGATCTCTTTCTAAAGAAGCTCAGGTAGAATTAAAATTAGTTGAAGAGCATATTAAAAATGCTTTTTTTTCTTTTTTTTTTTTAAAATACAACAAAATGTTTAATGAGCAAATTCTTATTAGCAAATATGAAACTGCCACAGAGAGGTAAAAATGCTTTTTAAAGTAGAGTACAGCCTAACATTCCTATTAAGTTATTATTATTTCATACTTTTCAATATCCTACAGGTATTTTAGCTCAAGATATTTTTCCCCTTGAATGGGTTTATACAAAGAATATATTTTCTAAAACAATAACAACTTATAAGAATGTTAGCCTATATAATAATTCAACAAGGAAAACAACAGTGTCTTACTTTGATAGGTCTAGATTATTCTGTTATAATTTTTCCATTACCAAAAGAAAAAGTTGAATACATGTTTTGGCTTTCAGAAGCTTTGGAAATTTCTTTAGTTTCTTTTACTGGAAACTTTGAATATCATTTCCCCAAAAGTAAATTTTGGGACTATTTATGAAAACAAAAATTTGTGAATAATGATGTTGTAGCTGTCAATCCTTTACTTGATGCATTAACTATTTTTACTGATGGTTCCAAAACTAAAAGTGCTTATTGGACAGAATCTAAGTACTGGGTAGAATTTACAGATTATTCTTCCGTACAACAAAATGAATTGTATGCTGTTATTAAGGCCCTTCAAGATTTTCCTCAAGAGTTAAACACTGTAGCTGATTCAGCTTATGTTGTAGGAGTTGTACAAAATATTTTTAATGCTGTACTTCATTCCACTAAGCATTCTTTGTTAACTTTGTTTAAATTATTACAAGCTCTTATTCAACATAAAAATTCTCACTTTTTTATTACCCATGTATGATCACATACAAATTTGCCTGGATATCTTACATTTGGAAATGCTCAAGTGGATAAATTAGTAGCTTTTTCCTCTGCTCAAGAAGAACATGAACATTTACATACTAATGCTAATCATCTACATGTCCAATATAAAATTCCATTTCGACAAGCTAAACAAATTATTTTAAATTGTCCAATTTGTTGTCCATTACATATACGTTCTATTCCTCAGGGGGTTAATCCTCGAGGATCTCAATCAAATGAAATTTGGCAAATGGATGTTACTCATATCCCAGAATTTGGACATTTATCTTTCCTCCATGTGACCATAGATACTTTTTCATCATTTATATGAGCTACCCCTTTGGATGGAGAATGCACAAATCATGTTATGCAACATTTATTAGAAGTCTTTTCCATCATGGGTGTTCCCACTCTTATTAAAGCAGACAATGGACTGCTTATATTTCCAAAAAAAATTTGCTAAGTTCTGTGAATAGTCTAACATTGTTCATGTTACAGGTATTGAAGGATAAACTATTGTTGAACGTGCCCATCATACTTTAAAACAACAAACTAAAAAATTTAAAAGGAGGAAAAATGAAGATTATGGCATGGAATTAATATGGGATTTTCAGAATAATGTGAGAGCCATTTTACATCAAGCATTATTCATATTAAATTTCTTAAATCTGCCCCACGGGGATATTTTAACTAGAGCAAAGGAACATTTTGTAAACACCCCAAATGCTGAACTGGCAGAAAAAATTGGGGCCAAAATTGCCATAGATGCTGAATGGCAGCCTGCATTGCTAATGGTGAAAGGGAGAGGATATGGTCTTGTCTCTCTACAGGATGGACGACAATTATGGCTCCCTGGCCACTGAATCAGGGCTCGGAAAGGAACAGAAACTGAAGACAGGAGTGCAACATTGTCATGATGGCCCTCCGGTCAAAGAAGACATTCCAGTATTGGCCATGGCACAATTATCCCTATGGAAGCGACCTTGACAACATCGGTCCTCACCCTTACCAACATGGGTCAGGTGAAATCTCTTGCAGCCCAGCAGTCTGGAAGACCTATTACGGCTGAACATCTTTTTCTGGCTATGTGTGCTCTGCTATCTGTCTCTTCTGTTCAGGGATCAGCTGTAAGTTATTGGGCTTATGTCCCTAACCCACCAATGTCTGAGCCTGTCTTCTGGGGAGATACTGATGTGTTAGTGTATACCACTCCCAGTATCCTCTCTTCTCCTTGGAATAATATGACTTTTCTAAATAATTTTGATGGGACTCCATATAATTTTATTTATGTGGATAAAAGGGAGCCAATATGCTTTAGAAATGGTCCTTGATTTTCTATGGGATTTCAGCATTGGTTACAATCTGCTATTAAAATCGACAGATCTCGTACTTGTCTTCAAAGACTCTCAGCATGGTCCATTAATCAGACCTGGGATAATATTATTAAAAATTATAAATTAACGTATCCTGTATATCCAGATTTTACATATTATAGTTTAAAATATCAGCCATTTATTTGGAAAACTTGTTTGGGCAAATTTGGCAAAATAAATGCATCAATTGGGGCCCACATGGTCAATTTATTAACACTTGTTCTGAATGGAATATTACCACTTGTGATTTGCTTAATGTTACCAGGATGAATCGAGCCGAGAATGAAACAATAACTAGAAGCCGTCTTCTGGCATAGGGAGATGGAGGAATCAATGATAATCACATTGCCTTACTCACAGCCCCTACTGCTATTCAGACGCATATTTGGAAGATCGTAGCTGCCTTAAAACCTGTTCAGCTTTTTAATGGATCATTTGTTGGAACAGCAGTATCCACTTCTACTTATAAATTTACCTTATTTAGAAGTACTAATGTTACTGCTTGTGTGCCACTACCATATGTATTTTTAGTTGAAAGAGTCAATTTCACTACTGGAATTAGTTGTTATGATTGTCAATTGTATTCATGTATTAATTCCTCTGTTAAGTTTAATCCTCATAATCAATCACTTATGATATTACAGCAGCGTACACACATTTGGCTACCTGTAAACTTGGGTTGTTCTTGGGCTCAAAATCCTCTAGATCATATTGCTGTAGAATTCTTCAAAAAGATATTGAAAAGAACAAAGCACATGTTAGGTATAGGAATAGCTGTAATTCTTAACCTTATTGCTGTTGTTGCTACTGCTTCTGTGGCTGGTAATGCTTTACATACATCCTTGCAGACAAAACATTTTGTAGAGAAATGGCATAAAGATTCCCATAAACTCTGGATTCAGCAAGCTCAAATAGATGCTCAACTTCAGACAGAGATTGATGTACTTAAGCAAACTGTGGGATGGTTGGGAAAGAAATATTTATTTTTGCAAGAACAAATTACCTTGCGTTGTGATTGGAATTCAACCACTTTTTGCATTACTGATTTGACTTATAATGATTCTTTACATATATGGAAGGTTATTCAAGCTTATCTTTGGGCAATGCCTCTGCTTGATCTCTCATTGATCACTTACATGATGATATAGGACTTACTTTTGCTAAATCATTTCCTGATTCGGATGCCTCTACCATTGCACAAATTTTAGCTGACAAATTGACAGGATTAGATCCTAAGGGATTCTTACAAAGTATTCTTCATACCTCCGGTGGTATGCTTATTGTGATCATTCTAATGCTTTTTTTAAATTCTTGATTATGTATTAGTTTTGTATTCGACCAAACACAAAAAAAATTTACATACTTTATGGTTAAAACTCTTTTTAACTTCAAAAATAAAAATAAAAAAGGAGGAAATTGTGGAGACACAGAACTGGCTTAGAGTGCAGGCTCCTACTGGGACAGATGAGACGAAGCTGGGAAACGGTTGCTTGGCAAACCAAGCATAGATGAAAGCAAACTTTCTCTGCCCATTTCTCAAATGTTCTGTCAGAATCTGTACCTGGATAAGGAAGCTTTTGAGCTCAGTTCTTCACACTCTACCAGTTACAAAGGAGGGCTTTGCTTCTGTATACTTTTTTTTTGCCTTGTTTCTATGTACTTCTTCATTTTTATTACTGTTATTAATTGAGGTATTGTTTCTTACAAGGTGAGGCAAGTGTTTCTCGTGATCATGTGCGTGAGTTAAGGGAGGGTTTCAGAGTTGAGATAATGCTTTTTAGTCTGTATAAAAAGCCATACAAAGTAAAGCTTGTTATGCAGTTGTTCACCCTCTGCATCCCCTGTGTCCTGATTTGTGCAAGACCCTTACCTAGGAACCCCAATGCACTAGATGTTGACAACCTGGGCAGAAAAATCTGATGACTTCACTCACGTTATCAACAGCCCTGCTTGTCTTTGTCTAAATGCAGTTATAATTGGTGTATATAAAGGAAAAACTACTATATTTAATGGTTGTTTCCAAGGGCAAAGGGGAAGTAGTGCAAGTGTTCAGCCTTCGTTTATAAGTAGCACCGTGTTTGCAGCCAGGAAAATAGCAGTCACATGGTAACACAGCCAAGGGATGCAGACCAGAGTGGACAGCCTTGGATTGACCTGGAAAGGCCTGAGTATTGAATTCTACAGGGAGAACCAGAGCTGAATATGGGACAGAAACATTCACAGCCCAAAAGAGCCTAAAAAAGAGGATCCCCTCTATCCTTAAATGAGGAGTACCTACTGATTTTTCATGTCCTATCTTTAACAAAATAACTGTGCTCTCTTTCTCTCTCTCCCTCCCTCAATCCCTCCCTTCCTCGTCCCTCCTAATTGGTTTTAACCACACTAGGGATTCCTTGCTTGGAATTGTCTCATTTTCTTACTGGCACCATTGTCTTCAAGCCCAGGTGTGAAACTGCTACAAGATCACCAAGTCTTTCAGAATTTCATCACCAAGACTCCCAAAGACCATTGTCTGGTGACCATCCCAATGCCTTCTCTTGCTCAAATAATTCTGTAAGACTAAGTCTCCTGACACAGGCCATTGACCCCTATGCACAGTGGTTTCCAGAGGTGCGTTTAGCATGATGTTCAAACTATGCAAGGCAATAGATAGAAGTAAAACACATTTATCACACAGTTTCACCCTTGGCATTTACTATGGTTTCAACTTTTAAGGCATAATTCTAGATAATATTTTTCTCCTTTTAATATTTTTTAACTCAGATCTAGTGAGTCTGTATTATACAAAATAGTGTTCTGGGTATTAAGAAATAAGAAGTAAGAAACAAAATACTCTGGCAAAAGAGATTTTGCAACAACAAAGTTTTCAAAACTTGAAATAAAAAAAATCATGGAGGAAAAATGTCAAGCAACAAAAGGCATGCAGGGTGAATGAGAAGATGACCCATGTTAGAGTCAGACAAACCCAAGTTCAAATTCTATCTCTGACATCTCCCAGCTGTGTATTTTGAACAAGTTGCTTAACTTTGCTGAACATCGTATTTTCTTCTATTAAACAATTGTAAAGATCAAGCCTACCATTTTAAAATGTTTACACACACACACTTGCATATGCATGCTGGGCACTTTCCATTCTGAGTTCATAATGATATCCCACAGGCTAAAATTTTAACTGAAAATTTTCAGTTATGATTCACAAGGCAGGAAGAAATTCCCTTAGTTCTTAGCTGAGGTCAAAGAAATAAGAAGAACATGTCTCAACAAAAAACAAGAGTTCTTCTTTTCTTCAGGTGACTTATTCACTGATATCTGTGATTTATGCTGTTTGTGACTCAAACAATGAGTGAGTGGCATAGCCACCCAAACCTTTGAAGTGGCATCAAATCCCATCAGGAGACAGCATCCCCATTTTGTTCTTCCTTGCCAGTTATCTGAAGATCAGTTATAACACAGCTTAGCCAGGAGTGACAGCTCATGCTCATAACTCCAGCAATTGAAATGCAAAGGCAAAGGAATTGCTGTGCATTCATGGCCAGCCCAGACTACATAGAAAATATTTAATATTAAAATGAAAATAGAAAATTATTAAGCAGACTCAAAAAAAGTTGTCCTCATAATTCCAGGAGAAATATATACAATGGACTACACAATTAGACCCTGTTCAAAAAAGCAATAAATAAATAAATAAATAAATAAACAAATGCCTTACCTGAAATCCGTAAGTGTCCAAGGCACATTTGCAGTGTGCAACATAAAAGGTGAGGCTGAACATTCCTCTTTCTCCTCTACACTTCTTAACCCTTCTATAAAGCCTACATGTTCCACAATATTTCTTTAAAACTATTAATAAAAGCAAACAAAATTGGCAAATATCACATCTTGGCTGCCCTTTGGTGATAAAAATGTGGGAAAAGGAAAAACTTATATATTGCTATTGAGAATGTAAATTAGTGCGAGTCACTACAGAAATTATTCTGGAGATTCTTTGAAAACCTAAAGATAGCACTACCAGGAAAACCAGCTATACCACTCTTGGATATGTACCTAGAAGGCTCTAAGTCAGCACATCACAGAAATACTTGCACATCCATGCTTATTATTCCCCTATTCACAACAGCCAAAACCAGCCTGGATGCACATCAATAGATAAATGGGTACAGAGATTTTAATACAGAGCTGGGAGATAGCTAAGGTGGTAAAATGCCTGCTGTGCAAGCATGAGGATGTGATGCTTGAATCTCCAGCACCCAAACACAAATGCCAGGTGTGATGACACACTTCTATAACCCTAGCATTGAAAGAATAGGGACAGGAATATTTCAGGGAGCTCATTGACCAGTACGTTTTGACCAGTCAGTAAGCTCCTCTCACCGAACACACCCACTCATTTCACATGGCTTCTCACTGCCCATACCTTATCATTACACACACTTTCTCACTCCACACACCTTCTCTGCATACACCCTCTCACTGCTCACACCCCCTCACTGCACACACCCCTCACTTCACACACCCTCTCACTGCACACACCCCCTCACTACACACACCCTCTCACTGCATACACCCTCTCACTGCACACACCCTCTCACTGCACACACCCTCTCACTGCACACACCCCCTCACTACACACACCCTATCACTGCACACACCCTATCACTACACACACCCTCTCACTGCACACACCCTCTCACTGCACACACCCCTCACTTCACACACCCTCTCACTGCATACACCCCCTCACTACACACACCCTATCACTGCACACACCCTATCACTGCACTGATGTGGGAGTGTCATATATGAATCTGTTGATTTCATTGGTTAAGTAATAAAGGAACTGCTTGGCCCTCATAGGTTAAAACATAGGTGGGAGGAGTAAACAGAACAGCATACTAGGAGGAAGAGGAAGTGAGCTCAGACTCGACAGCTCTGCTCTCTGGAGCAGAGACGCCATAGCTCAGCTCTCGGGGAGACACGCGATGAAGCTCCGACCCAGGATGGACGTAGGCTAGAATCTTCCTGGTAAGTGCACCTAGTGGTGCTACACAGATGATTAGAAATGGGCTAAATTAATATGTGAGAATTAGCCTAGAAGAGGCTAGATAGAAATAGGCCAAGCAGTGTTTAAATGAATACAGTTTGTGTGTTGTTATTTCGGGGCATAGGCTAGCCAGGCAGCCGGGGTGCTGGGGACGCGGCCCCGCCACTCCTATTACAACACTGCACACACCCCCTCACTGCACACACCTTCTCACTGCACACACCCTCTCACTGCACACACCCTCTCAGTGCACACACCCCCTCACTACACACACCCTCTCACTGCACACACCCTTTCATTGCACACACCCCTCACTGCACACACCCTCTCATTGCACACACCCCTCACTGCACACACCTCCTCACTGCACACACCCTCTCACTGCACACACCCTCTCATTGCACACACCCCTCACTGCACACACCCTCTCACTGGACACACCCTCTCA
>JABTXL010016972.1:4900722-4917139 GCA_025134845.1 Neodon shergylaensis | reverse complement strand
TAGATGTGGAGAGAAGGGAGGGTGGGTAGATGCTGGAGAGAAGGGAGAGTGGGTGGATGTGGAAAGAAGGGAGAGTGGGTGGATGTGGAAAGAAGGGAGAGTGGGTAGATGCTGGAGATGATAAGGAAAGGTGGGTAGATGTTGGAAGGAAAGCATGCTTCATAAATGAGCCAGTAGCTCTGTTTCTCAGCAACTTGTATCTGGGTTGACAGCGAGTTCCACAGCACACATCTGTTCGTCCCTTGCAGCTCACACTGCCTGTGGGTGGGATGAGGAGTCATTTTTGTCTTCCTGGCAGGCCTTAACTTTAGGTTTCTCAGCCACACTTCTGTCACTCACTCCCATGGTTATCCCACTTCGAGCCCCTCTCTGTGAAGTATTACTATGGCCTCTCGTTGTTTTTCTTCAGGCTGCCTTCTCTCCAGCTGTGATGTATGGAGATAATGGGAACACATTGCTCATGGCTACAAAATGTTGATCATGGGAACTGAGGCAACACATTTAGTTAAGATACATATTTTATGTTGATATCAAAAGTAATATCTATGCTGTTATTACTCTGGGCTCTCACATAATGATGATATCAACTTACTAAAATACACTTTTATAGGGAGAATGAGGACATCAAGTTGATTTGAATCACTATGTAGGTGAGTAACTGTTGAAGGCTTAAGCAATCAGCAATAAACTTATTAGTGATAATTAGTGTGCTCAGCTTACCATATATTCAATTAGCACCTTAACATATCTGAAGAGTTATCATTTAGTACAATTAGGAGGTGAAGTGGGAAAAAAATCATTTGAGACTCTCACTAGAAGGACCCTGCTAATTTGATGAAATGAAATTTAAACAATTCTCATAAACTTCAGAAATATTTGGCTGGTTTCCACAGTATAATCAAAGCCACTGCCTCCTAGCAGAACTGTTTGTAATAATGGACATATTCTGGTATCCAATATGGGAGCTATAAGCCATATGGACCAATTTAATGTGATTTAGATTAAAAAACCGCATTTTTAATTTAATTTGACTTAATGAACCCATGTAGAAAGTGTGGACCAAGTTGTTCAAATATCTGGAGTTGCCAAATTCAGTTGTTTCTAAAGTGCAGTGAGAAAGTAGATTATTCTTGGGTAAGATTTTATAAGTGTAGTATTTTTAACTTCATCAATCTTTGAAAATGACTACTTGATTTGGAATTTATTTTTATTTTACAGTTGATGTAATGAAGTCTCTGAAAATAGATGGTTCATAAAAAGTAACAAATTGTTGAAACTGTTAAGTTTTTGGTTTATTTATTTCTGGTTTTCTGCACTTTGATTAGAGAATGTTGTTGTTACTGTTTTAATGCTATGGACCAATTCATAGCAGTCTATTAATGTGCATTTTAATCAAGCTTCTATTTAAAACTAAACTGTGTTTTTAATTTCATGGAACAGAGATATACATGGATTATCTTTACCTTTAATTTTATTTAGAGTTTTTTTTTTATTTAACATTGTTTGCTTAGTTTTGAGTGATGTAACAGTTTATTATGGGCACACATAATCACTAAATCAGGATGATTATCAAATCTCTCACCTTAAACAAATGTCATATGTTTGGAGTGATGTCAGTTAAAATTCTCTCTTTTGACTTTTTACACATGCGATACTTTCCTGTGCACTATGTTCACCTTCCCATGACAGAACACCAGTCACTCCTCCTACTTGCCTGTGACATTCTATATGTTGGCTAATCTCCTCCCGTCTTCTCTTTCCCTAACTCTCTAGCCTCTGGCAACTATTGTTCCATCCCCAACTTCAAGAAGAGCAATATTTTTGATTTCACATGGGTGAGCTCATACTGTGTTTGTCTTTTTGTATGTGACTAATTTAAATCTTCTCCTAATCATCTTCTGCTGTAACAAATACAGTACATCGTCCTTTTTGGTGGCTGACAGCATCACATCATATATATATATACATACCATAATTTCTTTATTCCTTTATTGATTGAGGGAATTTAGCCTGATTGTGAATTTTGGCTACTCTGAATAGGGATGACATACACCTAGAAGCACTGCCATCTTCTTGTTATAGTCACTTTAGATTGGGATTTCTGTTAATTTTTTTTCTTCTTGAGTTGTCAAAAACAGTGGTGAATAAGATTCTGCTACTGATGCCGTGTTTTCCTTTGTCATTTTTTTTCTTTTGCTTCTTGGTTATTGATGCTGTATCTTTTGGCATATTGACAATCTCTGATTAAAACAAGTCCTCACTGTGAATAGATGGAAAATAGTTAGCTGCTCTGTTGCTGTGGTAAAACATTGATCAAAAATGACTTTGGGAGAAAAGGCTTTATTTTAGCTTATACTTCCATATCACAGTCTATCATTAAGAAACATCAAGGCAGGAACCTAGAGCCAGGCACTGATGCAGAGGCCATGTAGGAACACTGCTTGCTAGATTGCTTTCTGTGATTATTCAGTTTTCTTCCTTGTACAAACCTGGACTACCTGACAGGGTTGCACCACTCACAGTGGATTGGTCCCTCCTATATCAATCACTAATCGAGAAAATATCTCACAGATATGGTCACAGGCCAATCTAAGGAAGGAAATTTTTTTTTTTATTGAGAAAAAGAAAAGAAAAAAAGTTTCCGCCTCCTCCCGGCCTCCCATTTCCCTCCCCCTCGTCCCACCCTTCTCCCCCTCCCCCCGCTCTTCTCCCCCTCCCTCTCCAGTCCAAAGAGCAGTCAGGGTTCCCTGTCCTGTGGAAAGTCCAAGGCCCTCCCCCCTCCGTCCATGTCTAGGAAGGTGAACATCCAAGGTGGCTAGGCTCCCACAAAGCCCGAACTTGAAGTAGGATCAAAACCCTGGACCATTGTTCTTGGCTTCTCATCAGCCCCCATTGTTCGCCATGTTCAGAGAGTCTGGTTTTATCCCATGCTTCTTCCGTCACAGTCCAGCTGGCCTTGGTGAGCTCCCAATAGATCAGTCACACTGTCTCAGTGGTTGGGTGCACCCCTCGTGGTCCTGACTTCCTTGCTCATGTTCTCCCTCCTTCCGCTCCTCATTGGGAACTTGGGAGCTCAGTCCGGTGCTCCAGTGTGGGTCTCTGTGACTATCTCCATCCATCACCAGCTGAAGGTTCTATGGTGATATGCAAGATATTCGTCAGCATTGCTGTAGGATAGGGTCATTTCAGGTTCCCTATCCTCAGCTGCCCAAGGAACTAACTGGGGACCTCGCCTTGGGCTCCTGGGAGCCACTCTAGGTTCAAGTCTCTTGCCAACCCTAAGGTGGCTCCCTTAACTAAGAATTGAGCTTCCGTGCTCCCAGGAAATTTCTTAACAAGGATTTCTTCTTCCCTGGTGACTCTTGTGTCAAGTTGACACAACTAACTAGTACAGTGTAGTCAGAAGGCTGTTAGTTTGTTCCCTGTTGCTCAGCTCCAAAATAATCATACAGAAACCATATTATTTGTAATACTGTTTGGCCAATAACTTAAGCATATTTCTAGCTTGCTATTGTATCCTAAACTAACCAATTTCCATTAATCTGTGCATCACCATAAGATTGTGGCCTACTGACAAAGTTTTGGCAGGCTCCGGTGAAGGCATCTGTCCCCAGTGGTGGCTACATGGCTTCTCTCTGACTCCATCTACTCTCTCTCTCTATCTCTTTCAGCCTGGCTTTACTCTGTTAAGCCACTGGCTGAAAGCAGCTTCTTTATTAACCAATAAAAGCAACACATATATAGAAGGACTTCTCTCACCATTTCCCCTTTTCTGTCTAAATGAAAAGGAAGGTTTTTAACTTTAACATAGTAAAATTACATACAACAAAACAGTTATCAAGCAATAATTATAGTTGCAATATTAATATCTACTTTATCTTTTATAACTAAGGAAAACTATAACTATCTATTCTTCAACTCCATCAAAGACTCCAGAATAATATAATAATACCTAAGTAAACAGGAAGTGCATTTGTAAGCAACTTCCAAAACTCTAGAATCCACAGAGACATTCACTGTCTGGACAGTCACCCAAAGTTCTTCTGTAGCATTGTGGGCACCCATCTTCAGCCTACTGACCCATAATATCTGGCAGACTTTTCCCATGAAGTAGGAAATTTCAAAGATAGTTGCACCTATATTGGCAGTTTGTCAATCTTTCTTCTGTGTTTTGCAGAATGTTTGGCAGACTCTTTCATGAAGCAGGAACCTGAAGGACCATCTCACCTATAGGCAAGTTCAGCAGTCATTTTTCTGTGGGTCTTGCATGTCCAATCAAACAGTTCAGTTGAGAACAGTTTCTTGCCCAAACGTCTAACAAACTCCATGAGCTCTTCGATGCCCATCCTCTTGAAGTAGATTGGTTCTATCAGGAGCAGATATGTCTCACTATCATGAAAAGTCCTAAGTTCTTAAACATTGTGAAGGTCTCTGAATGGTTTGAAGAATACCTATCTACTGAAATATATCTCTATATATCTAGAAAACATAATTAACATGACTTACAAGCTTGACTATTATAGATGACCATTAACTTGTATTTCTTAATTATACATTGCATTTTTAAATGAACTGCACAAACATAGTACCTTAATCAAGAGCAGAAATATACATATAACAAAATTGACCTTGAATTTGTATCAATAAATCGAAATTCATACCAATGCAAATCTATATAGCGTATCCCCATTTAAAAGTAAGAAAACATTTATAAACAATATTTGGGAATTTGGACATAGTTCTCTCTGTTGGGAGAGAGTCACTTGTTGGTTTCCAGCCACCTGGCTAGCATAGACCCGAAATAATCACACAGAAACTGTATTAATTAAAACACTGTTTGGCCCATTAGCTCTAACTTCTTATTGCTTAGTTCTTACATTTCAAATTAAACCATTTCTATTAATCTGTATTGCCATGTGGCTGTGGCTTACTGGCAAGGTTTCAGTGCCTCTTCCTCTGGCAGAGGCTACAAGGCTTCTCATTGACTTTGCCTTCTTTTCCCCAGCAATCAGTTTAGTTTTCCCTGTCTAGCTCTATTCTGCCCTGTGCAGGCCCAAAGTAGCTTCTTTATTAACCAATGCTATTCACACCACACAGAGGGGAATTCCATATCAGCATAGTAACCATTTTGTGGTATTTAAGTCCTATAACATGCATTTTAACTGGCCAGGTGATAAGATTTGAATCTTTGCCCTTTCCATTTCTCTCTTGTCTCTTTTCCCTATCATTTTACTTCCTTCCCTTCATTTTCTTGTTTTTTGCCTTTCCCTGTGTATTTTTCACTGAGTTTCCTTCCTTTCTTTCTTCCTTCTTTCTCCATTTGTTATTATCCATGTTTTTTTAATTAAGGAATTAATTTAATCCATTTATATTTATTAATATGAGTATATTTGAGTTTAGTGCTTTGAAATTAGTTTTCATGTTTTTATTGCTTTATATCTATGTATAGTCCATCATTTGCTTCAGTTTACTGTATGATTATTGTAGTATTTAGAATGTTTGTACTTTTAGATACCACATTTTACTTCTACAAACTATCATACAATGATTTTAGTTTCTATTTTCTTTCCTTTATCATCCCATTTTAGTTTATTTTCTTTATCATAACTTACGCTTTAGGAATTTTGCTATTTTAGTTCAAGGTATTAACGACATCTTTAGAGTTATAGATGATAGGTGAAATACTTAGAGCACTTATTGCAGCTCCAATTTCCTTTTTCTTTCAATATAGTTTCTGTTCTACCCTTCCTAGATGACAAGGGATATGGCCTTTATTTCATTGAATCGAAGATGATATCCTTTTGTGATTAAAACCTTTTTTGGAAACAGTTTCTATGATTTATGCAACTAGTACAATAATTATAAAAAATTAAGAATGCAGAGGACCAATGTTTCTGAATTAAACCTCCACATTGAGTGCTTAAGACTAAAGTATATTTTGAAAGATGGGTCTTAGGAACATCAGGTAAGACTGCCTTCTAATGAAATGTAAACAGAAATGTCAGTCTTCATTATACGCGCTGAATGACTAAAGATATCACCCGAGCAATGAAAACAATGGGATTTTAAAGGTTCTTTGGTTTTCAATAGATTCATTTTTTTTTTACACATGAGATGGCTTTATCTTAGTCTCTGATTTTTCCTGCTGTTTCATCTTTGGAGTCTGCAAGTTGAACAATACTGAACACTACCTCAGAATATCTAGGCAAAAGTCCAAATCACTTAAAAACAGAATTTCTCACAATCACAGCTGACAGATCACTGCCTTTCTATTCTTTATTTTAGAAGCGGCAAACTTGGTCCAGAACTTCCTTGTTTGGAAATAGCAAAGTGGTAATCACATTTCAGTTATCCAGAGGCAGGAATGCTGTAAGTTCAAAGACTACCTGAGATATGTGGGAGAATAAGGCTAGCAGGGGAACTCTTATCTCAAAACAAAAAGTAGAGAAAAGAGAATGGGGATGCATCTCACCCCATCTCCCTGCACAGAGAACAGTCCAGGAGTGTAACTCCTTTTTTTCATAACTAGATTTTTAACCTAGAGAGATATTACTTTTTATTACAGAGCAAATGGTAAAATAATGGCAAAGACAGACCAAAGAAGAAGGTAGTAACTAATGAAACAATCTAGTAGACCCTCATAGTTTGCAATGTGTATCATGAGTATCATAGCATCATGAGTCAAAACCAGCTTAGCATTGTGAACATATTTGTCGTTGGCCTTAATTGTTTGGAAAGATGAATGGCTGTTTGCAGACTGTCTACTTTTAATCCATCCAATTTAGGTAATCATTAAGTTCATTGGTGAATATCATGGAATTATACTGGAGAAACATAAAAGACCAAGACACTATATTTACAAACAAAAAAGATTGAGTAGGAGAGGAAACTGGTGTATCAGTGTGGCCTCAACTCATTCAGGAATTGGATCCCCGTGTTCTCAAGGTCACTCTCATTCCCGGGGCCCTCTCCCTTGTACAAGTCATCTGAGGACTCTTTTAAAAGATGCTTACTGAAAAATAAAGATATGCTAGATTTTACTGGATGACCTACTTTGGCCTAAATTTAGATTTTAAAAATATTACATTCAGGAGGAGTCTGTTGTGTTAATTATTTTGAGCTCAGTGGCTAAATTTATCTTTTCTAAGTTATAAATCAAATTTGTTTCAACTGCTGTCCTGTTGCAGTGAGCTACCTTTAGTGATTTCAAGGAAATCTTTCTAAGATTATTGAACTTTGGTTGTGGTACAGAGGGCTCCATGGGAAGTCCAGAAACCCACCCCATCCCCTGTTCCCACCCCAAGTCACTCCTAAGAAACTGTGTTCTCCATAGTAAGATGTATTTATGAGTCCTTTGCCAAGAGCATCAAAGATTATTAGTCAGTTTAGAAAGTAGAAGTATAAATGATTGAATTGACATTTAAGGCTGAAGGTAGCATTTTAATCTCCTCAGAAGCCACTAGTGTTATGTTCTTACATTATTTCTTAATTTTTATTTTAATATTTCAAGGTGCTTGAACCTCATAGTATTTTTGTGAAAACAATTTAAATATTGGGCTTATGCTCCTCTAGGTTGAGGTTCTAAATAATAGTGAATGTTTAGTTAAGCCATAGTAGCAACACAGGGCCCAAAAATTCATTTTATTTTTTATTTTGTTATTACCAAAATTGCAGGATATAAGATATAAAATCAATAAGGGAAGGAAGTGGCATAGGGAAAAGTTTAGAAAAAATCAGTTATGAAGCTCTAGAAGACTTTCCAGGGAAACTCAACCTATGCTTAATTTCTCTGGTAACACGTTGAGAAACTATGAAAAAGGTCAACAAATGTTGATTGACAACTATAAGAAGAGAAGCAGTCAAGGTTTTATTTAGGACAAAATAGGGTTTCATTTAGAGTAGACAGTATCTACCTAACAAAATTCCAGACTTGTAAGTGGAAAAGTTCTTAGATGCTAAAAGGAGTTTCAAATGACAGCAGTCATGAGCAGACTATTATCATTTTTGTGCATGCTATTTAACAGCGCTATTTCATAAGCACAAATGCATAATCTATGTTGATTTAGCTCACATGCTGAGGCCAGCATTTCACACCTATTAAGAACTGAGAAGATCTAATCCAATGGGGTAAGTTTTGTGCATGTGTCAGCTTATTAAACCCCCACAGCAACCCATGTGACATAACCTCCACTTAATATACGATGAACTTAAAGCACAGAGAAATTAAATAATGCAACCAGGGTCCCTCAGGACATCTAAGGGAACTGAACGATACTTGGGAGTAGTATCACTGTCTGCGAGTCATTGAAGGTGATAGTCAGAAACTAGTAGCATAATTTATAAATTTAATACAACCATAACACTCATGTTGGTACCTAGCTCTCCATTTGCTTAATTTCATTAAAATATAAGTTTATTTTAACTTATTCTTTAAAAATATAAAAATTGTACAAGGATATCCAAACCCTACTTTTCCATTTCACCAAAAGTTTTCAGCACTTTTTATAAAATGGTGGATGTGATGGAGACCAGAAGGTGACTCACTGGAAATGGTGGGTGTCATGGAGACCAGGGGGTGACTCACTGGAAATGATGGGTGTGACAGAGACCAGAGGGTAACTCACTGGAAATGGTGAATGTGATGGAGACCAGGGGATACTCACTGGAAATGGGAGGTGTGATGGAGATCAGGGGGTGATGCACTGGCCATTCAAAGGTTGAGAATTTACTGATGGGGATTAAGAAGAAAATAACAGAAGAGAAAAAAGGAAGGGAGTGGGTCGGATATCAGAGGTAGGAAAGCACAGGTCAGGTACACACCCGAGTTCCCCTGTGAGCAGTATACATTTGTAGGATTGAAGGCAGTTGCTATTTGTAACACTAAGTTCAGGGTTAGAGCCATTCACAGAAGGGCGTATCTTATCAGCTCTCCTTAGCAGCTGTGAATGCCTTGTGTATTAACTGGTTATTCAATACCCAATAAAAGTCCCACCAAAGAAACACGCCCGTAGTTTCATCAGGGCAGAAAGCCATATTTAAGGATTATCTGAATTGTTTGTAGAAAATTTGAAAGAAATGTAAGAAGGTTGACAATACTGTAAAGAAGAAGAGTAATCTGTCAGAACCTGGAAAGAAACCTGAAAGAGAAAAATTTCAGTGGTCAATAAAATATTGATTGATTGATTCAATCATTTAATGGAAACTTTGAGTCTTAAGTGGCTCATGGTGACAATCTCTGAAGATTCTGAATCAGAAAAGTTCTTCAGGGAAGTAGTATCAGGAAGCAAACTAAAGAATTTATGTCACATTAAGGACATTGTATATCTGCCTAGTCTTACTAAAAAGAGCATTCTGGTCTTCTCTGCTCCAAGTGCTCAGTGAACACAACACATGACATTTGTAATGACAGTAATATCTGCATTTTGATTAAAAATTATATCTAGAAATTTAAATTATCTCCTTCCACAACCATAAGCTGAACTTAGAATTCTAAAGGAAACCTTTAAATAACAACTTTTGCTGATGGGAAGTAAAGGACTCAAGTACTAATCTCAGGAGATGGGGGTTTTATTTTGTAAATAAATGAAAAGATAAGGAACAGCATGAAGGAGCCATTGGCAAAACACTTTCAACCCCGAATTTCCCACAAGTAGATGGAAGCATTCCTAGGACTCCTTGGCATGCACTGGAGTGAATTACAATTATAGTGAAAAAAAAGCCTTGAAAAGGTAAATGAAATTTTAACACTTGGGTTTTATCAAATTGCCTCAATTTGTGTCTAATTGCCATAGGCCGAGTGCTATGCAGATGTCTGTAATTAGTGAAGACACAAAATATTCTGAAAGCCAGCGGGAGGTTAAGTGTGTGGATGAAGATTCTCTGTCCTTCCTGACACAAGACAACAGGACTGTCTTGAAAAAGCCCATTTTTAGCACTTTCAGTTCCAAGAATGGTGGATGGTAAATGGTGGAAGCAGACTTAAGATTAAATAGGTTTGAAGACTGTTGTGTGTGCTGCCAGACCTGCCAGCTACGCTTTTACTGTCACATACAAAGTACGCTTTCAATTTTTCTTCTTTTGAGAAACACTCACACTTTGAAGATCAGCCCAGCCTGAAGGCTGCTCTGTAGCTCATGCTGGCTTTGAGCCTGTGAGTTTCCTGTCTCTGCCTCTGGAGTGCTAGGTTTACAGGTATGGGTGACTATGCCTTGAAACTATAAATATATGAACATATACACACATATGTGTATATCTATTTTATCATCTATATATGTATGTGTGCATGTATGTATATATGCATACATGTATGCATGTATGTGTGTATGTATTGTATGTATCTATATATCTATATATCATTATCTATCTATTTGATGAACGAGGCTTCTAATGACTCTAGATATTGACAAGCACAAAATGAAGGGCAGAAGTGGAAATGTTAAACCCATCATTACATTTTATGTTTAAAATAGTATTCAGAATTCCCAATAAAATCATGAAGAATGGGGTGGGAAGAGAGAAAGATATATATATGTCCAAGATTTCCAGTAGGTAGTTTAGTTTTGCTTGATAAATATGGATTTTAAACATTTATTTATTTAATATTATGTGTATATGGTGTGTGTGTGTGTGTGTGTGTGTGTGTGTATTGTGCCTACTCATGACAGCAGGAGTGTGGAGGTCAGAGGACAGCTTCATGGAGTTGATTCACTCCTTCCGATTTTGGAGCAACTGGGGGTTGTACTCATCAGGTTTGTTCAACAAATGCATTTACTTGCAGAACCGTCTCATTAGTCCCTGATAGGGTTTTAAAAGATATATTTCTTTAATTCAGAATTTGCTATTATTATTATTTGCCCAAACCGTTTGCCTTCAGATGGCTGTCACATGAGTATTAACCTGCAACATTATTTAAATGTAAGTTCCTGGCCTACAACTAGATACACCCACGTGTGATGTGTGCTGGTGGACAAATTGTATTTTGAAACTCTAAACTTGAAGTCATTCATCAATAGGTATCCCAAACAAGATCACCAAGCAGTGATACAGAAAAAAATCATGTCATAAAAGACATGACATGACATAGCTTGAGAAAAGATTTAAAAATATCAAATTACACAGAAGGACAATTCAGCTGAAGCATCATTACCTTAGTGTCTTAGGATTTCTATTGCTGTGAGGAGACACCGTGACCACAGCAATTCTTATAAAGACAGTATTTTATTGGGGTGGATCACTTACAGTTTCAGAGGCTCAGTCAATCATAATCGTGGCAAAGAGCATGGTGGTGTGCAGGCAGATGTGCTACAGCTGAGTCCTTATGTCTTGACCCAGAGGCAACAGGAAGTCAAGTGGCTGTCATGCTGAATGAAGCTTGAGAAAAAGACCCAAAGTTCACCCTCACAGTGGCACAGTTCCAACAGAAGGTGTGGCCCAGATTAAAGGTGGACCCTCCAGTCTGGATTAAAGGAGTGGGTCAGCAAGCCTCCTCTAACAAGACCACACAGTTCCTCCAACAAGGTCACATCTCTTAATAGTGCCACTCTCTATGAGTTTATGGGGGCCAAATACATTCAAACTACCACACTTAGACAACTCCAGATAAGTAACACACAGAACAGTACCTTTAGAAAACAATAGGCATATTAGAAAAGCAAAGTTGAACTTAATTGTTGCGCTCAGTGTCTCTGCTACTGGTGTTATGTTTAGAAACTGATCTCCTGTGGCTACACATTCAAGGCTACTTCCCACATTATCTTCAAAGAGTTTCATTGTGGCAGGAGTTATGTTGAGGTCTTTGATCCATTTGGACTTAAGTTTTGTGCATGGGGATAGATATGGATCTATTTGCATTCATCTACATTGTGACATCCAATTATGCCATCACCATTTGTTAAAGATGCTTTCTATTTACCATTGTATAATTTTAGCTTCTTTGTCAAAAATCAGGTGTTCATTGGTGTGCGGATTAATATCACGGTCTTTGATTCAATTCCATTGGTCTGTTTTTATGCTAATATCAAGATGTTTTCAGTACTGTAGCTTTATAATAGAGCTTGATGTCAGGGATGGAGATGACTTCAGAAATTCCTTTATTTTAAAGGACTGTTCTAGCTATCCTGGGTTTTTTGTTTTTCCATATGAAGTTGAGTATTGTTCCTTCAAGGTCTGTGAAGAATTTTGCTGGGATTTTGATGGGTATTGCACTGAATCTGTAGATTGCTTTTGGTAAGATTGCTGTTTTTACTATGTTGATCCTACCTATCCAAGAACATGTAAAAGAAACATCACTAAAGCTTAAATTGCACCTCAAACCCCACACACTAATAGTAGGAGACTTCAGTATCCCACTCTCACCAATGGGCAGTTCTGCCAGACAGCAACTTAACGGAGAAATAAAAGAACTGAAAGATGTCATGACTTAAATAGACTTAACAGACATTTACAGAACATTTCACCCAAACACAAAAAAATATACTTTATTCTCAACACCTCATGGAACCTTCTCTAAAACTGACCATGTACTCAGTCACAAAGCAAACCTCAACAGATACAAAAACATTGGAACAACCATCTGTGTCTTATTGGATCACTATGGCTTAAAGTTAGAATTCAACAATAACACTAATTGCTGAAAGCTTATAAACTCATGGAAATTGAACAGTGCTCCACTGAATCTTCCCTGGATCAAGAAATAAGTAAATAAAGAAATTAAAGACTTCCTAGAGTTCAATGAAAATGAATGTACAACATACCCAAACTTGGGGAACACTTTGAAAGCAATGTTAAGAGGAAAGTTCATAGCACTAAGTGCCTACATAAAGAACTTGGAGAAATCTCACACAGGAGACTTAACAGCACATCTGAAAACTTTAGATAAAAAAGAATCAAATTTACCCAGGAGGAGTAAATGCCAGGAAATAATTAAATTGAAGACTGAAATCAATAAAATAGAAGCAAATAAAATAATACAAAGAATCAATGAGACAAAGAGTTGGTTCTTTGAGAAAATCAAAAAGATAGACAAAACCTTATCCAACCTAACCAAAACACAGAGAGGGAATATGCAAATTTACAAAATCAGAAACGAAAAGGGGGACATAGCAGCAGATACTGAGGAAATCCAGAAATCATCAGGTCATACTTCAAAAACCTGTACTCCACAAATTGGAAAATGTAATGGAAAAGGATAATTTTCTGGATAGGTACCACACACCAAAAATTAAATCAAGAGCAAATAAACAATTTAAATAGACATGTAATCCCCAAGGAAATAGAAGTAGCCATCAAAAGCCCCCACCCTAAAAAAAGCCTAGGACCAGGTGATTTTAGAGCAGAATTCTACCAGAATTTTAAAGAAGAGCTAATACCAGTACTCCTCAAATTATTTCACACATTAGAAAAAGAAGGCACATTGCCAAGCTCTTTTTATGTTAGAACAGTTACTCTGGTACCCAAACTACAGAAAGATGCAACTAAGAAAGAGAATTACAGACCAATCTCCCTCATGAACTTTGATGCGAAACCACTCAATAAAATGTAAACTGTTTTGAAGAACACATTAAAGAAATTATCTACCATGATCAAGTTGGTTTCATCCCAGAGATGCAGGAATGGTTCAACATATGTAAATCTACCAATGTAATCTACCATATAAATAAAATGAAAAAAATTATAATCATCTCATTAGATGCTGAAAAAGGATTCAACAAAATCCAAAACCCCTTCATAATAAAGGTCTTGGAGAGATCAGGGATACAAGAGACATATCTAAACATATTAACAGCAATATACAGCAAACCGACAGCCAACATCAAATTAAAGGTAGAGTTGAACTTAAAACATAACCAGAATTCAGATTCACTGAGAATATGTCTCTGTTAAAATTTTGTTCCCTAGGAGAGCTTCTCAGTAAGGCCTATTCCCATGTCAAAAGGAGCATGCCTCTCTCTGGCTAACAGAGACATTGTCCAGAGAAGACCCTGGCCAAGAGCCGCTAGTTAAGACTTTTTGCTCTTATGGGAAGAGCATAATTCTGCCAGGTGGGGAGAATGACACTGGTTCACAGGTGCCCAAAAGAGCCTCTCTGGCTTGTGTCAAGACGACTGTGACAATCAATGTCTCAGCTTATAAACTCCTCATTTGTCCAAGATAACCAAAACATGGTTTATAGTTCAGTAAAACATGTTTCATTGCTTCAAGTATAACTTGGGAACATGAAGAGAAGAATGCAAACCTGTAAATGCCGTAAAGATTTCTCTTCAATGCTTGTCCTTCTGGCATTAGCTCCAGCCAGTCATGTGCCATTAATGAAACTTTCCTTTATCTCTTACTGAAAGGCTTAATCTGCCATAATAGTAATACTTACCTTTCTTCTTCTTCTTTTTTTTTTTTTTTGGTTTTTCGAAACAGGGTTTCTCTGTGGTTTTGGAGCCTGTCCTGGAACTAGCTCTTGTAGACCAGGCTGGTCTCGAACTCACAGAGATCCACCTGCCTCTGCCTCCCAAGTGCTGGGATTAAAGGCGTGCGGTTACCTTTCTTTGTATACCATCTTTTCTCAAGTTCCCAACTATGAATATAAAGATAACTTCTCTTTGAAAGTCATCATCTGTTGTCTGTAAGTTTTATTCTTCAAATTTTGGGAGCAAGAACCCTAAAGTCCCTAGCTCAGGGAGTATCAGTTATGGTGACAACGAGCATGGATTCTAAATTAAAGGTGTCAAATTTATGAAAATAAAACATGAACTACAAATCCTTACCAAGCCTTCATAAAAAGTTAGCTTTGCATTTTTCTTCCAGTTCACATCTATATTTATTCATTTTTCTTTTCTTCTTAGTTTGTTCTAAAATTTGCTATACAAATGACACTAATGAAGGTTTCATTATGGCTAAAAATTCTCTAATTTTTTTCATACTTTAAGCATTTTATGCTTGTAATACAATTCCTTAGACTGAATTCCCAGCAGCGGGATCTCTGCGTTGCAGGAAATGGTCATTTACCTCTCATGATGGGCACTGCCAGTGGCTCCCCAGAAGCATTGCCCTGATTGCCAGCAGTGACGACTTTGCCTTTCATCTCTCTTCTTCTTAACCATATTTGTCCTTGTGACGATATTTTGTATTTATCAACAGCTTTTCATGAAAATACTAATGACCCAGAAGAAACAAAGCATGTAAATCTTTGTTCCTAAACATTAAGCTACATTTTACATAAGAGATTTTGTAGAATTCCCCACGATGTTGGAAAGCATTTTCCAGTTGGCCTCTTCGAGAAGGCTTATTCAACTGACTTTAACTTGGCCTTTATTTCTTCCCTTCCAAGTGTAGAGATATACATTTTACCATATTTGTATTCTTTGTAATCTGTACCCTAATCCATACTTTATTTACCATTTGGCATAGGTGTCTACAATTTGAACAACTCTTTCCTTATTGAATTTTTTCTAAGAGCAAAGCTTCATATTTAAAATTCAAATGATGCTGGCTTGTATAGCAAAAGACTGACCTTGCAAGTGTATGATTCCAGGAAATGATACAATTAGTTCATAAAATACTTTAGATAAAAATTAAATTATTGATTCACAGAGACAGGCTCTCAATTTAAAATCACCAGCTAGTCTCTTCCAAATCCTAAGGTCCTAATGAAGGGATACATTTTATTTCGAATACTCCTCTTCTGTGTGGGAAGTTGAAGTAGATTTCCTTAAGCTGTAACTTTTGGAGGGAATGGTGTGTGAGAAAAGAAAAATACCCTGTAACCATTTTCATCATTCACACAGAATTGATGGAATTACTGCATTGTAGTGGTATCAGCGGGTATCCGGACTTTGTGAGCACCCTGACTGGTTCCAGGTTATTATATTCCAGAACAAGGAACTGGTCAGAGTTACAAGAATAGTAGCAGAAGTAAAGACTGTTACAGAGATATGGTACACTTCTGAGGAAGCAGGACAGAACAGAAGCATTTATAAGGGGAAAAGGTGACATCTTGCAAAGGATTAGGGCATTTATGTCAACACGGATCATTCTCGTGGTGTGTGCTTCCTCACACATGCTCTCTTATACATCTATTCTCCAGGTCTACACACAACTTTATATGTCTCATTAACTGCTTAAATCTCCACCTACTCCTACATCATATATGAACCCTCAGGCAAGTTTCTACAGAACTTGGGTGCTGTTTCTATAGGTCTGTTTTGTTCTTGTCAGAAGCTATGGCTCTTTGGATTTGCTGACTGGTACTCTGTTTATAATCTTCATTATCTTTTAAAATAATTATCATTCACTAATTAACAATTATTTAACATATTTTCTTGGTTTTAGTTAATCTGTCATTTTCTTCTCCAGACTGGACATTAAAAGATAAAGTTGAGCTTTTGTCCCCGGAGCTGCGGCCTTCTGGACGGGTGAGTGTGTGTGA
>JABTXL010016972.1:4879356-4900712 GCA_025134845.1 Neodon shergylaensis | reverse complement strand
GTGTGTGTGATCCAGGGGCAGTCTGTCCCAGGGGAGAGCACAACCCCTGCTCCCCCTGCTCCTTTGGCAGGGCCTTCCTTCGTACTCACTACTCAGCCCCCCAGCACCCTTCCCCCAACCCTGCCCTGCTCTAAGCTAGGATTGGTGCTCCACAACAGTTTTGAGCTCCTGCACTAAGGCTACCCAGGCAGAGCAGTGAGTGCCTGCCTGCCGGGCAGGATTCAAGGTCCACAGAAAGGGAGCCAGGCACCTCCACCTTGTGCTCCAGGCTCTCCTGTGCTCTCCTGGACCCAGCCCCGCCTGCCACTTCCTTCCTTTTGTCCCCGGAGCATTGAGCCACCAGGAGGCCCGGTTTAGGTGCTGAGAAGTGCCATCTGGAAGGCCTGCCTGCAGCAAGCAAGGCAGGCCCTTTGTTTACGAGCTACCCAAGCAGCACAAGCAGCAGGGAGACCCATTCCCGGCACCAGGAGAGTCATCACTGGGGAACTGGGAGAGCCATCACTGGGTAGTGACATCACTGAGAAGGTACAACAGTGGGCAAGGAGACCTGATCCTGTAAAAGAAGATCCATTGAGGAGCATTCGGAGGAAGAGATGGGCAGGCGCCAATGCAAGAATTCACCCAGCAATCTGAAGAACAACATGAAACCACCAGAACCCAGCGACCTCACAACAGGAGGACAGGAACACCTTAACCAAGAAGAAGCAGAAAAATTTGACTTTATGAAAGTGATTGACGCCCTTAAACAGCATGTAAAAAATGTCCTGGCAGAAATGGATGAGAAGTATAACAGAAAGTTTGAAGAATTGAATAAATCAGTGAATGATACCCTAGGAAACCAAGGAAAAACAATCAAACAGATAATGGAAACAGTTCAAGACTTGAAAACTGAAATGGAGGCAAAGAAGAAAACACAATCAGAGGGCCGGCTGGACATGGAAAAATTAGGTAAACGAATAGAGACTACAGAAACAAGCATAACCAGCAGAATACAAGAGATAGAAGAAAGAATCTCAGATGCTGAAGATAACATAGAGAAAATAAACGCAATGATCAAAGAAAACAGCAAGTCCAACAAGTTCTCATCACAAAACATTCAGGAAATATGGGACACAATAAAAAGACCAAACCTAAGAATAATTGGAGTAGAAGAAGGAGAAGAAGTGCAACTCAACGGTCCAGAAAATATATTTAATAAAATTATAGAAGAAAACTTTCCCAACCTAAAGAAGGATGTTCCTATGAAGGTCCAAGAAGCATACAGAACTCCGAATAGGCTGGATCAAAAAAAAACATCCCCTCGCCATATAATAATCAAAACACAAAGCATTCAGAATAAAGAAAGAATATTAAGAGCCGCAAAGGAAAAAGGCCAACTTACTTATAAAGGCAAACCTATCAGACTTACACCGGACTTCTCTATGGAAACCATGAAAGCCAGAAGGTCCTGGATAGATGTACTACAAAAGCTAAGAGACCATGGATGCAAGCCCAGACTTCTATACCCGGCCAAGCTTTCGTTCACTATAAATGGAGAAAACAAAATTTTCCAGGATAAAAACAAATTTAAACAATACGTAGCCACAAATCCAGCCTTACAGAAAGTAATAGAAGGAAAATCACTAACCAAGGAGGCCAACAATGACCACAATAACTCAGACATCTAGAGACCCTTCACCAGCGCAACCCAAAGAAGGGAAACACACAAACTCTACTACTAAAAAAGTGACCGGAGTTAACAACCACTGGTCATTAATATCACTTAATGTCAATGGGCTCAACTCACCTATAAAAAGGCACAGACTAAGAGATTGGATACGAAAACAGGATCCAACATTCTGCTGTTTACAAGAAACACATATCAAACACAAAGACAGGCACCTACTCAGAGTAAAGGGATGGGAAAAGGCTTATCAAGCAAATGGACCTAAGAAACAAGCAGGTGTGGCCATACTAATTTCTAACAAAGTTGACTTCAAACTTAAATCAATCAGAAAAGATCGAGAGGGACATTTTATACTCATAACAGGAACAATTCAACAGGATGAAGTCTCAATCCTAAATATCTATGCCCCTAACTTAAAAGCACCCACGTACGTAAAAGAAACATTACTAAAACTCAAAGCAGCCATCAAACCGCACACACTAATAGTAGGAGACTTCAACACTCCTCTTTCACCAATGGACAGGTCAATCAGACAGAAACCTAACAGAGAAATTAGAGAATTAAATGAGGTAATGAATGAATTGGACTTAACAGACATCTATAGAATATTCCACCCAAATAGGAAAGAATATACCTTCTTCTCTGCAGCTCATGGAACCTTCTCGAAAATTGACCACATACTCGGTAACAAAGCAAACTTCCACAGTTACAAAAAAATATTAGTAACCACATGTGTCTTATCAGATCACCATGGACTAAAGTTAGAATTCAACAACAATGCTACCCTCAGAAGGCCTACAAACTCATGGAAACTGAACAGTCAACTACTGAACCACACCTGGATTAAGGAAGAAATAAAGAGAGAAATTAAAGACTTCCTTGAATTCAATGAAAATAAAGAAACAACATACTCAAACTTATGGGACACTATGAAAGCAGTCCTAAGAGGAAAGTTCATAGCACTAAGTGCCCACTTAAGGAAAACAGAGAAAGCACACATTGGAGACTTAACAGCCCACCTGAAAGCTCTTGAAAAAAAAGAAGCAGACTCACCTAGGAGGAGTAGAAGACTGGAAATAATCAAACTAAGGGCAGAAATCAACAAAATAGAAACGCAGAAAACAATCCAAAGAATCAATGAAACAAAAAGTTGGTTCCTGGAGAAAATCAACAAGATTGATAAACCCCTATCCAAACTAATTAAACGGCAGAGAGAGAATATGCAAATTAATAAGATCAGAAATGAAAAGGGGGACATAACCACAGACACAGAGGAAATTCAGAGAATCATTAGATCCTACTACAAAAGCCTGTATGCCACAAAACTGGAAAATGTAAAAGAAATGGACACTTTTTTAGATAAATACCATTTACCAAAGTTAAACCAAGACCAGGTGAACAATCTAAATAGACCTGTTAGTCGCGAAGAATTAGAAGCTGTTATCAAAAACCTCCCTACCAAAAAGAGCCCAGGACCAGATGGCTTCAATGCGGAATTCTACCAGAACTTCCAGGAAGACCTAATACCTATACTCCTTAATGTATTTCACAATATAGAAACAGAAGAGTCATTACCAAATTCCTTTTATGAAGCTACAGTTACTCTGATACCAAAACCACACAAAGACTCTACCAGGAAAGAGAATTACAGGCCAATCTCACTCATGAACATTGACGCAAAAATCCTTAACAAAATACTGGCAAACCGAACCCAAGAACATATTAGAAAAATTATCCATTATGATCAAGTAGGCTTTATCCCAGAGATGCAGGGCTGGTTCAACATACGAAAATCTATCAATGCAATTCATCATATAAATAATCTGAAAGAAAAAAACCATATGATCATTTCATTAGATGCTGAAAAAGCATTTGACAAAATTCAACATCCCTTTATGATAAAAGTCTTGGAGAGATTAGGGATACAAGGGTCATACCTAAATATAATAAAAGCTATATACAGCAAGCCGACAGCTAACATCAAATTAAACGGAGAGAAACTCAAAGCCATCCCACTTAACTCAGGAACACGACAAGGCTGTCCACTCTCGCCATATCTCTTCAATATAGTGCTTGAAGTTCTAGCAATAGCAATAAGACAACATCAGGGGATCAAGGGGATTCGAATTGGAAAAGAAGAAGTTAAACTTTCGTTATTTTCAGATGATATGATAGTGTACATAAGCGACCCCCAAAACTCCACCAAAGAACTCCTACAACTGATAAACACCTTTAGTAATGTGGCAGGATACAAGATCAACTCCAAAAAATCAGTCGCCCTCTTATACACAAAGGATATGGAAGCAGAGAGGGAAATCAGAGAAGCTTCACCTTTCACGATAGCCACAAACAGCATAAAATATCTTGGGGTAACTCTAACCAAGGAAGTGAAAGATCTATATGACAAGAACTTTAAGGCATTGAAGAAAGAAATTGAAGAGTATACTAGAAAATGGAAGGACGTCCCTTGCTCTTGGATTGGGAGGATCAACATAGTAGAAATGGCAATTCTACCAAAGGCAATTTATAGATTCAATGCAATCCCCATCAAGATCCCAGCAAAATTCTTCACAGATCTTGAAAGGACAATAATCAACTTTATATGGAAAAACAAAAAACCCAGGATAGCCAAAACAATCCTATACAATAAAGGATCTTCTGGAGGCATTACCATCCCTGACTTCAAACTCTATTACAGAGCTACAGTAATGAAAACAGTGTGGTACTGGCATAAAAACAGAGAAGTTGATCAATGGAATCGCATAGAAGACCCAAATTTTAACCCACAAACCTATGATCACCTCATTTTCGATAAAGGAGCTAAAAGTATACAATGGAGGAAAGAAAGCATCTTCAACAAATGGTGCTGGCACAACTGGATATCAACCTGTAGAAGAATGAAAATAGACCCATATCTATCACCTTGCACAAAACTCAAGTCCAAATGGATCAAAGACCTCAATATTAGTCAGAACACACTGAACCTGATAGAAGAGAAAGTGGGAAGCACCCTACAACAAATGGGCACAGGAGATCGCTTTCTATGTATAACCCCAGCAGCACAGACATTAAGGGCAGCATTGAATAAATGGGACCTACTAAAACTGAGAAGCTTCTGTAAAGCAAAGGACACTATCACTAAGACAAAAAGGCAACCTACTGACTGGGAGAAGATCTTCACCAACACTGCAACAGACAAAGGTCTGATCTCCAAAATTTATAGAGAACTCAAGAAACTAGACTTCAAAATGCTAATTAACACAATTAAAAAATGGGGCACTGAACTGAACAGAGAATTCTCAACAGAAGAAGTTCAAATGGCCAAAAGACACTTAAGGTCATGCTCAACCTCCTTAGCGATTAGGGAGATGCAAATCAAAACAACTTTGAGATATCATCTTACACCTGTCAGAATGGCTAAAATCAAAAACACCAATGATAGCCTTTGCTGGAGAGGCTGTGGAGGACGGGGTACCCTCATCCATTGCTGGTGGGAATGTAATCTCGTGCAACCACTTTGGAAATCAGTGTTTCGGTTTCTCAGGAAATTCGGGATCAACCTACCCCTGGACCCAGCAATACCACTCTTGGGAATATACCCAAGAGATGCCCTATCACATGACAAAAGCATTTGTTCAACTATGTTCATAGCAGTATTATTTGTAATAGCCAGAACCTGGAAACAACCTAGATGCCCTTCAATGGAAGAATGGATGAAGAAAGTGTGGAATATATACACATTAGAGTACTACGCTGCGGTAAAAAACAATGACTTCTCGAATTTTGCATGCAAATGGATGGAAATAGAAAACACTATCCTGAGTGAGGTAACCCAGGCCCAAAAAGATGAACATGGGATGTACTCACTCATAATTGGTTTCTAGCCATAAATAATGGTCACGGAGTATATATTTGGTGAACCTAAAGAAGCTAAATAAGAAGGCGAACTCAAGGAAAAACATATAATTATCCTCTTGGCTATGGGAAGTAGACAAAATTGCCGGGTAGAAGATTTGGGATCTTGGGGGTGGGGTGGGATGGGATTAGCGGGGGATGGGGAGAGAAAAGGGAGAAGGGGAGGATGAGGGAAACTAGGGGAAACAGGTTGATTGGGATAAAGGAAGGTTGGATAGGGGAGTACGGAAGCACAATTCTTAGTTAAGGGAGCCACCTTAGGGTTGGCAAGAGTCTTGAACCTAGAGTGGGTCCCAGGAACCCAAGGCGAGGTCCCCAGTTAGTTCCTTGGGCAGCTGAGGATAGGGAACCCGAAATGACCCTATCCTATAGCAATGCTGACGAATATCTTGCATATCACCATAGAACCTTCATCTGGGGATGGTTGGAGATAGTCACAGAGACCCACACTGGAGCACCGGACTGAGCTCCCAAGTTCCCATCGAGGAGTGGAAGGAGGGAGAGCATGAGCGAGGAAGTCAGGACCACGAGGGGTGCACCCAACCACTGAGACAGTGTGACTGATCTATTGGGAGCTCACCAAGGCCAGATGGAATGAGATGGAAGAAGCATGGGATAAAACCGGACTCTCTGATCATGGCGAACAATGGGGGCTGATGAGAAGCCAAGGACAATGGCCCTGGGTTTTGATCCTACTTCAAGTTCTGGCTTTGTGGGAGCCTAGCCAGTTTGGTTGTTCACCTTCCTAGACATGGACGAAGGGGGGAGCACCTTGGACTTTCCACAGGGCAGGGAACCCTGACTGCTCCTTGGACTGGAGAGGGAGGGGGAGAGGAGTGGGGGGAGGGGGAGAAGGGTGGAAGGAGGGGGAGGGAAATGGGAGGCGGGGAGGCGGGGGAAATGTTTTTTTTTTCTCAATAAAAAATTAATAAAAAAAAAAAAGAAACCAAAAAAAAAAAAAAAAAAGATAAAGTTGAAGATAGGTACAGTCTTAGGAGAAAGGTCTTCCCAAGTGGGATTTGGGTAATTAGTATGGTTTTATTAGTCTGGAACTTCAGTGTGTAGGAACAGAATATTGTGTAAGAGAAAACAATCGAAAACTTTGCTGATATATATATATACATATATATATATATGAATGATATACTTGGGGAGTATATGTGGAGTAGACTCCATTGGCTTCATATCAAGGAGGATGGAAATAACATTAAAAGGGTCAAAGCAAATGCACAGATGTGAGTCCAGTTCCTAAAAGTCCTGATTTGATGTGTTATCTCACAGAGTACAACCCACATCCTCAGAAAGGCCCATTTGATTCTCTCTGTGTCTAGGTATGGGTTATAGCACAATTGACGTGAATTCTTTGGTCTTAGTAGCAATGATGGATAGTAGAGTATTTCAAACCAAGTGGCCAGTTGGCAAAGGCAAGGCACATTTATTAGGAAGGCAAAAAGGGACAGAAGTGTCATTAGGATATTTTCCGCTACAGAAGCCATGACTGTATGGAAACCGACACCATGGTGCTACTAAGAACAAAATAGTTGTGTGTCCTACAAAAACATTTTTTGAATTACATATCAGGAAACTACGATGGTACAGTGAATGGAAATGGTTAGGGAGGTTCCCCAGGGATCCAGAACTAAGCCTGTTCTCAGGCCTAGTGCCTCCTTACTGATGATTCAGATTCTTTTAAAGAACTCTGCAACAATAGTATAGGTTTATACTCTAAATCTCTCATACATCAATGTCTGAGTAACAGGGAAAGAATATTCATTAGAAATTCCTGAACATTGGTTATTGTGAATACCACTGTAACCATGACCAAGTGATACAGTCAACTCAGATGTAATTCACAGTGCACCCATCCAGCTCACAGGTTCTCTGTGCTGTCAGTTCAATAGATTCTGAATGTAGAAGTGGATTACAAATTTTTTGGCCACCGGGAGAAATGTCTCACTTACCCTTGGCCCATGGGATAGGGTCATTATGGAAAGGCTAAAGAAAACTTCTAAGTTTTCTTGTTCCCTACAAAAGCAGGAAACCAGAATTAAATGCATCAAAAGATTCTCATTTATTAATACCATGTTTTGAATAATAAGGGGCAGAATTATTAACCACACCTCCATTTTACTTGCCTGCTTGGCCTAAAGACAAGTTGCATTATTCTGAGAGAACAACTACTTTAAAGTTTACCATCTGTGGAGTCTGCAATAGTTTAAGACGCAGCATCCTTGGAAGAAAGTGAGCATAGTGACTGATGTGCAGTCACTGACCTGGTTAGTGTTTCTTCCTTAATATCTATTTGTAGAGATCAGTGGAAATATTTGATTTCACTTGGCATAGCCAACGTTGCACCTTTGCTGTTTTGCCTAACGGCATCAATTCCCCTGTGCCCTGGCACAGAACAGTCTGCAAACGTCACAATTGCCCTAATTTGAGACAAATGCCTGTGGTTTGAGAATATTGTCTTGATTGGATACAGAGTACAGGAAGTAGTAAGGTACTTTTTCTGTTTCAACAAGATGTGTGAATCAGAAAACGAGGGAGGAAACACAGAATTCTTTAGCCTGCCTTTATATCATAGTTCCTGGGATTCCACTGATCAGGGAACAGGTTGGGCTGTCTCCGAAGGTAGAGGACACACTGCTATGCCACATACTACCTACAAAGAGAAAAGAGGCCCACTTAAAGTTAAGAGTTTTTTAAATAAAAAATGTTAGATTTATGGAACAAATGAGCAGATGGCAGGGAGAATCCTTGTATAATCTGTGCCTCTTCCCTCACATTCATTGATACAATACATTTATTCTTACTAGACAAACCAATATTAACACACTATTGTTAACTAAAATTCCAACTTTATTCAAATTTCTTAGTTTTTAACCTGATGTGCTATTCTGTTCTAGGATTCCATGCAAACTATTAAGTGGGTATGTCCCTTAGGCACCCATGGATAGTGATGGCTTCTCAGATTTCCCTTGTGTTTAATAATATATGAACAACAATACTTTGGCTATTTTTGATGAAATGCACTGTGTAGATTCTCAATTGGGATTTGACAGATTTTTTTTTCGACAAGTGTTGTGTGATACAAAGACCACATAAGAAAAATTCTGTTCCTGTTTTCATCACAGCAAGGGAACACACTGTCAATGGTATTAATGTTGATCCTGTGGCTTAGGTAGTGTTTGTCATACCTTCCCACTGATGTTGCTTTCCCATTTTGTACTCTTTTGAAAGAATTCCTGGTCCACAGCCCACACTGAGGGAGGAAGAGGAGAAGCTTGTGCCACCTGTCTTGGAGGGTAACTACATGGATTACTTAAAATTCGTCTCCACATTTATTAATTTTTCTCTTTTATTTGTTGATTTACCAATTCTATCATTTGCTCATCTATTTATGCCAGTATGGGCTTACATGCTTGTTCTTCACTTTGGGCCACAACCAGAACTATTTCATTCAGTCTAATGTTGAAATAGTGCCAGCTTGCCACCATGAGCTCTTCCTGAGGCGGCCTGCCTTTCTTTGACATACAGCCTTTATTGTTAGATGTGTGAGAGTTTTGTGTATTTATGTTCTGATAGTATAAGATTCTTCTGGTTTATTTCATATTTCATTTTGTTTAAACCAGTACATTTAGTAAGACATCTTCCATCAAAACAGTAATAACTTATTATATTATTTACTTTGTTCTGTGCTGGATGTGACATTATTCTATTTTTGATCATTAGCAAAAATGATCAGTTTCTTGGCAGTCAGGTTTTAACACTCCCTGCTTTGCAGAAATCTCCACCCCAGTATTAGGCCTTTTGTGTCTTTTTCAAGATCTATGAGTCTCATTTCATGGATGATGAACCTTACCATGATAAGGCTTCTCATATATGTTTTTATTTTCAAGGGCAATGAAACTGCTGCATGCTTTAGTGGTTAAAGTGTTTCCTGAATATATGCACCTATTTTCTCAGTTCCTTTAAATCAGTTTCATTAGGAGTTTTCCATAGTGAATTTATGACCACAGTGAATTTATACTTTGCTCTCTTTGGATTGATTACTCACTCCCTTTCATTTCAAAGCATAAAATAATTAGAAATAAATAGTGTGGGATACATTAAGTTGCTTCATATCCCTTTCTAACCGTTCCATAACACAATATGTAAAGCATTTAATGGAAACTGGGTAGATCAGTAAAGTTGTGAATTATGGCATCAAATATGGCCTGGAATAGACAATTGTGCAGAGATTTCAAGGCTTTGGACCTGCCCTTCTCTTGTAAAGACAAAAGTATCACTTCACAGTTGACTGATGGGGGTGAGGATATCTCCTTTTAAATATCTTACAATCAGAGGTATAAACTGAACTTCAATTAATTTTATTGTCCTTGGACATAGCTATGATGGACCTGTTCATAGCCCATGCCTTTTTATAGGACTATGCTTGATGGACTTTGAAATTGCAGACCATGAACTGCTTTTTAATTAAGAAGAGTCCTTCTACTCTGCACTGCACTCTAGTGTTTGCTTGCTAAAGTTGAGCGAGCACTGGAGAGGGAGTTTCACTACAGTGATTTGTACAATTAATAGCTTTGGAAAAACTTGAGGGTATAATCTGGGAAGAGTGCACAATGAAGCTCCCCAGGGCCCTGCTGAGCCATTTCACTGATCTGTAGATAACAGATGACCACAGTTGCACACTCTAATTGAACTGCTTTTGGCTTTCTCTAAGTTTTATGAGAAAAGGGCCTTCCAATTCCCAGTACTCAAGACCATACTGCCACCATGGTGCTGCAGTTGAGTTTCTTTCTTGAGTGGAAATATTTTTAACTAGACTTCAATTCTAGATGTTCATTGCCCCACATAGATGTGTAGTAAATTCATTGTCTTTTCAAGTTTATTTGTGTCTCCTTTTTATTATTTTATGGATAATTTTAAGCCTGCATTGTTGAAAAATGTAACACAACTACTCACACAGGTTAGTTAGCCTTGACATAGTTAATGCAGGTGATTGTCACCTGTATCAAAATCTGTCACTTTATTTCATTGCTCATTATTGGTGCACTAGTATGTGCTAGGTGGTTCTTCATAGCTCCATGTAATCTGGGGGACCAAACTGAAACTACGGTGAAAAAAAATTCTACTGATTAGAGTCCCACTTATTTGTCACAAATAGCAATTGAAATCCTGAAGCTAAGTTGTAATTGCTTAACTCACAGCAATAAATCACCCACTAACCATGTTTTTAAAGTTGGTCAGACCCTACTTTGCTTTCTATTACATTTATGTGTTTAATAGGAAATAGTCATGAGATTTTTTTTTGAGATCTTACATATAATATTTACATAACACATGGCAACACACTCAGGGACAGTAAAATTAGGAGATTTTAGGATCTTAGGAATTCCTAAAAATTTCGGAATCAGTCTTTGGAGGTACCATCCAATCAGTTCGTGGAATTTAATTCATCAACATTTATTCATTTCTGATCCTGGGATTTATGCCTTTTAGAAATGGGTTATATGGGAAAAATTATTTTTGGTGTTAGATGCTTGCCATACAAAGTAATTAAATAATAATTCTAGAAAGACAGTATTATAGTAATCCAAGTAAGTCTATCAGGGGAATGAATAATTTTGACCAACTTGGATTCAAAATGGCATCAAAATGCACAGGGAAACTTCACAGAATTCCCAAGGAGATGGCACATTGCTAATTAATGGGGATAATACGAAGCCCAGAGAATTTGAGCACTTATCTTATACCAAAAAATGACAGACATATAAAAGAGCATCTCTTTAGATTTTGAAACCTTTTGCTTTTTTCAATGGATCATTATGAAGATTCAAAAGGAGAAGTGTTAAGCCAAACAGCAGACTTGATATTATATCCTTTTCATACAAGAAGCTAGGGGCTTAGCATGTGTCAGTGCCTCATTTGATGAAATCCATAGTGGATCTGAGAATCTCATGCAGCTCTGTTTTGGAGAGAATAGATGAGTGATGCTTTGCTATGCAGCTCAAGCTGGACTTGAGTCTCCATTCCCCTGCTTTGGCTTCCTGAGGTCTGGGATTACAGACAGGCAGCACAGCACAAGGCTTTCATTGGTGTCTCTGGAAAGCTTTGCATGGATAATTTCCAGCATAGAGAATGGTGTGCTACACCATTAACACACAGCTCACAGGCACTTCCATTCATTATATTCTGTGCTTTCTACCCTCATGCCTGCAAGCATTTAGAAACAAATTCCAAATATACCATTCCATCCTTATTTGACTGTGTGTCCCCCAAACAACATCCCTTTTAAATAATGTAGTCATAGTGTTATGCTCATTCTAAATAAAACAATAGTCAAACAAAACTTCCTTCATACCATCAAGTAATCAATGTATTTCCCCTAGGTTTTGCTTATTAATTTCTTTTGTGGGGATTCTGTACGAATCTTGATCCAAATGGGGTATACATCTGACATTTTGTTGACAGGTGGACTTTAAAAGCATCTCACAGGTTATTCTTCCTTTTATGTGTTTATTCTTACTTACAATGGACTCATTGGGGGAAAAACTAGCAAACTATATTGTTTGTCTTGTGAATTTTTCTACTTTGAGTATTTCTGACTGAAATACTTTTGAAAATAATGACTGTCACTCTTGTGTGCTTTTTGTCTTGGTTCTCAGATAGAGAGGTGTGATCATATTTAGTCTACCCTTTCAGCGATACTGTATCTCAGGTAGTGTCCCAAGCATCCATCAGAAGACAGTGCCCTGTATTCTCCCACTGTGATAGTCTCTGCCATAGACAGTTGCCTTCAGTATTCAGGGTTTACTTAGTAGTTTGAAGAACAATTATTTCTTTTATTTTTTAAGATTATAATACAATTCTATCATTTCTCCCTTTTGTTTCATCTTCCTAGAGTTCCCCCATTCTTCTCTTGATCTTTTCCAAATTCATGGCCTCTTTTTGCATTAACTGTTGCTAATAGACATGTATGTAGACAAAGACTGCTCTTTTGTTTCCTGGCTGCTCAGACCCAAATAACCACACAGAAACTATATTAATTACAACACTGTTTGGCCTATTAGCTCAGACTTTTTACTAATTAAGTCTCACATCTCAAATTAACCCATTTCTATTAATCTGTGTATCACCACTATGCTATGGCTTACCGGTAAAAGTTCTAGGGCAGCTACATGGCATTTCCCTGACTCTGCCTACTCTCTCCCTATATCTCTGTTCAGATTTCCTGCCTGGCTTTATTCTGCCCTGCCACATGCCAAAGCATCTTTATTCATCAACCAATGAAGCAGAAGGACCTCCCACATCATTTCTCATTTTTTGTCTAATTTAAAAGGAAGGTTTTAACTTTAAAACAGTAAAATTATATATGTATAACAGTTATTAAGCAAGAAATACAGTTGCAATATTTAGTCTATTTGTATCTGGCAAAATTAAAGAAAATATATTATTATCTATTTTATCTCTGTGAGTCTAAAGTTTGGTATTTAATTTATCTTTTATCACAAATGAGAAAACTATATCTATAACTATTTGTCTTTAACTCTTTAAAGACCCCAGAAGAATAAAATATTACCCAAGTAAACAGGAAGTGCACTGTGAGCAACTTTCAAAGTTCTAGAATTAACAGAGACATCTTGCTGCCTGGACAGTAACCCAATTTTTTTTATAATGTTGGGACATTCATATTTAGCCTACAGGCCCATAGTATTGAGCAGACTTTTCCATGAAGAAGAAAATTTGAAGATCTGTTTTGTCTTGTAATGGTAAAGTTTATCAGTTGTTTTCTTTTGTGTCCTACAGATTGTGTTTCAGTTTCCTCTATGAAGCAGGAAACTTGAAGGATTGTCTCACCTTCTTTAGACAAGCTTAGCAGTCACTTTTTTGTGGGTCCTGTATGTCCAGTTTATACAGCATGCCATCAAGCAGTCCAGGCAAAAGGAGTTTCTTGCCCAAATGGTTAACCTTGTCACACTGAAGGCAAATTTTATAATGAGCTTTTTCAATGTCTATTAACCTATCTGAAGTAATTGGTGCTCCCAGAAGCAGACATGTCTCACTGTCAAGAAAAGTCTAAATTTTTAAAAACATTTAAAATGCCATTCTGTAGGTGTTTGAAAGGGTTGAAGAATACCTATCCATCTAAAATACATCTCTGTACATCTAGAAAACCTAACTAACATGACTACAAGTTTGATTATTATAGATAACTATTAATCTGTATTTTAACTATACATTAAATTTTAAATGAGCTTCACAAACACAATACCTTAAACAAGAGCAGAAATACATACATACAATGTAACAACATCAACCTTAAATTTATATTAATAGATCAAAATCCATACCAATGTATTTATCTCTCTATTATATCCTCTTTACTTTTTTATAAAAATTGATCATGACCATTAATTACTTGGAAACAACCACTTTAAGTAAAAACAATAATTTATAAATAATATTTGGGATTTGGGGCATAGTTTTTAAAGTCTACTTTTTGCTGATTGGGGGTATTGTTAATCAGGTCTTTTGTGGGGAATTCTATGTGATTAGTTCATCTCAGCCATCAGTCCTGAAGCTGTTGTGGATGTTGGACCACATAGGCCATCACTTTAGGGGGTCTTATTGAATCAAATCACATTAGTTTGGAAGGAATCCACAGGTTTTCATCCTCTGTTGAAACAAAAGCAAAACCACTTTTCCAAAGCAAATATATTCTTAGAATCAAATATTGAAGTCAAAATACCTTTAAAATATATATATGTTGGTTTAGCTTAGCATCCCCCACAATTAAATGTCTCTCTGTAGTAAAAAAAATTTAAAGAAACCATAATAGTATACATAATCTAGACTCTATGTATTTTTTATCTTTATATGGCTTTTTTTATTACCTTTACTCCTTTAATTATGTCTGTCTGTACTTTTTATATTACTTTGTTGTCTTTTTAAAAACTGTTTTATTTACTTTTTATACTGTCTATACTCTTTTTCTTCTCACTCGCAAGCCTATGTACATTTATCCAACACTGTGACCTATTTAGAGGTCTTTTATGTTTGAATCTGTCTTTATCTGCAATCATATGTTTGATCAAGAGTGCTTTTCAAAAAATGATAAGTAGGCATGTCTTGAACCAATGTTTGTTCTGTGTAGTCCAACATGGCAGAGGCATGTTCAACTGCCTCTGTGAGCTGTGCATACTGCCCCAGCTTCGGGGACTCAGTGGTCTATGTCACACCATTAAGCAATTTGCAGCATGCTGATCACAGACCCCATTAAGTGCAGGACCTCCCAAAAGAGTCAAAGAGGAAGCCATGCAATTTTTTGCCACTAATACTTTTCTTAAAGAAGTCATACCTCTACTTGCCACCAGCATAGTCTATTTGAAAAAACTGTGGCTACCAAGAAGCTGTAGTTAACTCTGTTCTTTTGTGTTTAGAATTTCTTCTGAAACTCTCTCAGTTTTTATGTGGATGTAGTTGCCCCATGCTGGGAGCCATTTGTAGTCTGAGAGTGCTGTTTTGTTTCCTGGATGCTCAGATATAAATAATCACACAGAAGCTATAGCAATTATAACACTGTTTGGCCTATTAGCTCAGAATTTTTACCAAGTATCTCTTACATCTTAAATTAACCTATTTCTATTTTTACCACGAGGCTATGGTATACCAGTAAAATCTCCAGGGCATCTGTCTCCTTTGGCAGCTACATGGCATCTTTATGACTCTTGAACAAGTGACCTCCTACAACATCTCCCTATATCTCTGTTCAGATTTCCTGACTGGCTTTATTCTTTCTTGCCATAGGCCAAAGCAGCTTTATTCATAAACCAGTGAAGCAACACATAAAAAAAGGGCATCCCACATCACATATATTCCCTAATATAATACATCTTAATTTGCAAACTGGGATACATCCATGGAGAAAAGGAAAGCCTCTGAACATCCCTAGGTATAGTTTTTTTTTACTGTACACATGTACATTTCCTTTATTTTCCAATGTTTGGAGTAATGATTTGGTTTCATAGAATCCTCCTCTAAATGTGATCAAGTAAAAAATTGTTGTGAGTTCCTGGTTTCTATTACATTTAACATATTTTAAATTCCTGGTCATTTTTATTGATGCAGAAGATGGCTTGTCTTCACAGAGCAGGACACCATTTATGAATTTATTCATGAATCTTCTTTACACTGTTTCAATGCTTTTGAAGTCTTTGGTTTCTTTTTCATATTATGTTTTACTTTTTATTCATTTTTACATACCAACCACAGTTTCTCCTCCCTCTTCTCCTGCTTTCCCTCCCTAAAACCCCTCATCTACCACAGAAAGGGTAAGGCCTCCCATGGGGAGTCAACAAAGTCTGGCACATTCATCTGAGGCAGAATAAGCCACCCACTCCCTCACATCAAGACTGAGCATGGCATCCCACCATGTGGAATGGATTTCAAAAAGCCAGCTCATGTCCTAAGTATAAATCCTCGGCCAAATGCCAGAGGTCTCACAAACAAACCAGGCTACAAAACTATTTCCCACATACAGAGGGCCTGGTTTGGTCACATGCAAGATCCCCAGCTGTTGGTTTAGAGTCTGTGAGCTCCTGTAAGTTTGGGTTGACTGTTTCCGTGGGTTCCCACATCATAATGGTGATGCTCATATAACCTCCTCCTTCTTTTTGAATGGACTCTCATAGCTTGGCATGGTACTTGGTTGTGGATCTTTGCATCTACTTCCTTTATTTACTGGGTGAAGGTTCCATAATGACAATTAGGATGGTCACCAATCTGATTGCAGGTGAGGTTAGTTGAGGCACCCTCTCCACTATTGCTAAGGATCTTAGCTGGAATCCTTGTGGATTCTTGGGAATTTCCCTAGTGCCTGGTTTCTCACTATAATGGCTCCCTCTATCAAGATATTTCTTTTCTTGCTCTCCCACCTTATCCCTCCCTCTGTTGGATGTGGGATTGGTGAAGAACTTTTCCCATTTTGTATGCTTTTTGTTTTGTCTTGTTTACCATGTCCTTTGCCTTATAGAAGCTTTTCAATTTCAGGAGGTCCCATTTAATGATTATTGCTCTCAGTGTCTGTGCTGGTGGTGTTATATTTAGGAAGTGATCTCTTGGTCTAGGCAATACATTCAAGGCTACCTCCCACTGTCTCTTCAGTCAGATTCAGTGTACCTGGATTTATGTTGGAGTCTTTAATATACTTGAATTTGGGTTCTATGCATGGTGTATGGATCTATTTGCAATCTTCTACATGTTGATATCTAGTTTTGCCAGTACCATTTGTTGCAAATGCTTTCTTTTTTCCGTTGTACAGTTTTGGCTTCTTTGTCAAAAATCAGTTATTCATAGATATGTGGTTTAACGTCAGGTTCTTCAATTCAATTCCATTGGTCCATGTGTCTGTTTTTGTGCCAATACTAAGCTTGGCATTGGCACAAAAACAGAGATGTTGACCAATGGAATCGAATCAAAGACCTGGATATTAACCCAGAAACCTATGAGCACCTGATTTTCAACAGAGGAGCTAAAGTTATACAATGGAAGAAAGAAAGCATCTTTAACAAATGGTGCTGGCATAACTGGATGTCAACCTGTATAAGAATGAAAATAGAACCATATCTATCACCATGCACAAAATTCAAGTCCAAATGCATTAAAGACCTCAATATAAATCTGACCACACCAAACCTAAAAGAAGAGAAAGTAGGAACTAGTCTGCAACACATGGGCACAGGAGACAACTTCCTACATATAACCCCAGTAGCACAGACAATAAGAGCAACAACAAATAAATGGGACCTCCTGAAACTGAGAAGCTTCTGTAATGCAAAGGATACTGTCATTAAGACAAAAAGGCAACCTACTGAATGGGAGAAGATCTTCACCAACCCTGCATCAGACAAAGGTCTGATCTCCAAAATATATAAAGAACTCAAGAAACTAGATAGTAAAACTCTAATTAACCCAATTAAAAAATGGGGTACTGAACTGAACAGAGAATTCTCAACAGAAGAAGTTCAAATGGCCAAAAGACACTTAAGGTCATGCTCAACCTTCTTAGTGGTCAGGGAAATGCAAATAAAAACAACTTTGAGATACCATCTTACACCTGTCAGAATGGCTAAAATCAAAAACACCAATGATAGCCTATGCTGGAGAGGATGTGGAGTAAGGGGAACACTCATCCATTGTTGGTGAGAATGCAAACTTGTGCAACCACTTTGGAAATCAGTGTGGCAGTTTCTCAGGAAACTGGGAGTCAACCTACCTCAGGATCCCACAATTCCACTCTTACCCAAGAGATTCCCAATCATACTACAAAAGCATTTGTTCAACTATGTTCATAGCAGCACTATTTGTAATAGCCAGAACCTGGAAACAACCTAGGTGCCCCTCAATAGAAGGATGGATAAAGAAGGTGTAGTACATATACACTTTAGAGTTCTACTCAGAGATAAAAAATAATGACATCTCGAATTTTGCATTCAAATGGATGGAAATAGAAAACACTTTACTGAGTGAGATAACCCAGCCCCAGAAAGAGAGATATGATATGTACTCACTCATAACTGGATTCTAGCCATAAACAAAGGACATTGAGCCTATAGTTTGTGATCTTAGAGACGCTAAATAAAAAGGTGAAACCAAAGAAAAACGTATATTTATTCTCCTGGATATTGGAAGTAGACAAGATTACCAAGCAAAAGTTGGGAGCAGGGAGGTGGGGGTGGTTTGGGGAGAAGGGGAGATGAGGAGAGAGAAGGGAGAAGAGGAGGATTGGGGAGAGCTTGGGGGAATGGGATGGTTGAGATGGAGGAAGGGTGGATAGGGGAGCAGGGAAGATGATATCTTAAGTAAGGGAGCCATTTTCGGGTTGGCAAGAGACTTGGCTCTAGAGGGGTTCCCAGGTGTCCAAGGGGATTTCCCCAGCCAGGTCCTTGGGCAGCAGAGGAGAGGGTGCCTGAATTGGCCTTCTCCCATAACCACACTGATGAATATCTTGCATATCATCATAGAACCTTCATCTTGTGATGGATGGAGATAGAGACAGAGACCCACATTGGAGCACTGGACTGAGCTCCTAAGGTCCAGATGAAGAGCAGAAGGAGGGAGAAGATGAGCAAGGAAGTCAGGACCGAGAGGAGTGTGTCCATCCACGGAGACGGTGGGAATGATCTAATGCTAGCTCACCAAGGCCAGCTGGGCTGGGACTGAACGAGCATGTGATCAAACCGGACTCTCTGAATGTGGCTGACAAAGAGAGAGGGCGGACTGAGAAGCCAATGATAATGACACTGGGTTATGATTCTACTGCATGTACTGGCTTTTTGGGAGCCTAGTCTGTTTGGATGCATACCTTCCTAGACCTGGATGTAGCAGGGAGGGCCTTGGACTTCCCACAGGGCAGGGCACCCTGACTTCTCTTAGGACTGGAGAGCGAGGGAGAGGGGGAGTGGGGGAGTTGGAGGAAAATGGGAGGATGGGAGGAGTTGGACATTTTTAATAATAAAAAAAAACACATATGAGTGAGTACATGTAATAATTGTCTTTCTGTGTCTGGGTTACCTCACTCAAAATAATGATTTTTAGCTCCATTCATTTTCCTGCAAAATTCAAGCTGTCGTTATTTTAAAAATAGATTTTTAATAAACTTTCATATTGCTCTGACAATTTATATTGTATACTATCGCTATCTCAGTGCCATTAAATAAATTGCCCATGTTTTCACTTGGTTTGTGACAAGTACCTTTACTGAGTATTGTACTATGAGTATTGTACAATGATTTCTGGACTCTCTATTCTTTCCCAGTGACTAGGTAATCTGTTCAGTAGGCCAGGACCACACTGTGTTAATTACAGAGGACATACAGTATGTTTTATTGCTGCTTGAGCTCGAGTCCCCCTCTCCGTAATGTTGCCTATTGATTTTCAGGAGAATCTGGGCCTTTAAACATGAAAAGCAATGTGTTTCCCACAGAGTTTACTTCCTTTAATAGGATCTTTCCAAAATGGGATGCTTAAATGCTTTTAAAAGGATAAAAAGAAAGTAAAATTGTGTAATTATTTGATGCTAGAACACAGCAGAAAATAATTTTCTGTTTAGATTTTGCTAGAATTAAAGGGCAAGAACCCATGAATCCCTAGTCTCTTTAGGTTTGATTTGAAATGTATTTGGTCTCTGTGTGTGTTTGTGTGTTTGTAGTGACCATGGGTGTAAGCACTGTGCATCCCCAGTGGAAGCCAGAGTTGAGTGTCTTTTTCTATTGCTGACTACGTTATTTTTTGAGACAGGGTCTCTCAGTGGACCAGTTGGTTAGACTGGCTAGCCAGCTAACCCCAGGATCCTCCCTCTTGTTTCTGCCTGCCAGCACTAGAATCACAGTTATATTCTGCTGTGCCCAGTTGTTTGCATGCAAGCTGAAGATCTGAATTCAGGACGTTAGATTATACTGACTACGGTGTGTGTGTGTGTTGTAATTTCTGTCCATGGGCACACTGAATTGCCTCTGCTACCACACACAGAGAAACCTGGCGCTTGAAAATACTTAAAGTTATGAATAACTGGTGATGTACTTTTAATATCTTGACATTTAAACCTTGGGTAGTTATCATAAGATTCAGTTTGTAGTTATATGGCTGCTATACTGAGATGTTATGGGGAGTGTGTGGTCACACACACACACACACAAGTCACCCTTTCCCAAATGAACAAACATTTGGGGTATAAATTGTTGTTGGATCAAATTATTCCACAGTTTGAACCCTTTTTCATAGGGTTCAGTAATGTCTTTCAAATCTGGTCAAATCTGCAGCCAGTTTTTGGATTCCACTATGGCTTCATCCACCCAATAGCATTTGCATCTCCAATTACTTTGTTCAATATATTGTTGATCTTCAGGCCACTGTGACATTAAATTACATTCTGTTTCCAAAATGAAACTCTATTTTTGTTCAGACTTAAATTTTCAGTTTTGTTTTAAGACAAACTAAACGATCTCCTTAGACTTCTCTGTTCCTTTCCTGCCTGATCTCCAATCCCACTCATATAGCAGAAAATAAATCTTCATATGACCCCAGCCCTTTGTACGTATGGAAACTGTCTGATTATTGTGCTAGATTATGGTTTGTGGGCCACGGCCCTAGTGATAAGATCCACATGATTATCCTTCATGGCACACAGCAGAGCAAAGAAAAGCAGAGAGTGGAATGGCCAGTGTGGTCAGAAAACAGCTCCAACTCTCCAGTTCAAACCCTATGTGAAGGGACGCGTGGCAGTCTGGGTATTCCAGGCCTTCAGTAAATGGCATTGATAGTCATTATCAGTTTAAAATTAAGTTAGTCCTGCCTTATCTTGATATGCCAGACTTTGTAGACTCTCCTTGGGAATCTCTGCCCCTTCTGAGGAGTTGGTGGGGCGTTGGGTCTGGGAAGGTGTGCGTGAGGGAGAGCCAGAGGAGGAGAGAGAAAGAGAACTGTGGATGGTATGTAAAACGAGAAAAAAAAACCCTTTAAATAGAAACTTATGAAAAAATAAACAAGGAGCAAAAATAAATAAATAAACAAATTAATTAATTAAAAATGTTAAGTTGGGGCATGGTGTCACGTGACATTCTGCTCTACTCTGTGTTCCAGTTTAGCTGTGGCTACATAGTGAGATCCTGTCTCTAAAACAAAACAAACAAAAGCAAAAACAAAACAAAGAAGTTTAAAATTAACTTGCTTGGAGGAAATGTGTACCCTAACTGAAATTTGCAGTTTTTTTTTT
>JABTXL010016972.1:4755608-4871712 GCA_025134845.1 Neodon shergylaensis | reverse complement strand
AAATATCAAGAAAACTGAATGAGTTGTGTAAGTAAAATATAGTAAACCATATTTCTACATTTATAGAGCTGGTTTTGAAGTTAGACTCTGGCTCAGTCCCTCTCCAATTCCAAGCCTGTTAGTAAGAGAAAAACCCAGAGTTTCTGGAGTTTCTGTCTCATGTCAAGAGCCATGATATGGGACAGAAAGAAATATGAGTTTAGAAAACATCTTTGCTTTTCTTCATATCTATCATACCTTTCATTGAATATATCTATCATGCCTTTCATTGAATATATATATATGTCTATATATGTCTATATGATTAATGTTTTAAGTTTTTTACAATGAACAATGAGTCTTTCCTGAAGTGACATTTGAAGTTTCCAGGAAGAAGATGGGGCCCCACAACAACAACTCTACCTGGCTGATATGACGTCATGATACTGATAGCGCTACTACAAGACCTGTTTTGGGTACCAGCTGCACAAGATGATCCCAACTTGGTTAGCTGATATGGTGCACATCTTGTACAACATTCTGGCCAGACCTCCACAAAATACTCAGAGACAATTTGCAATTTTAAAAGACATTGATCTTGAAATTTAACCATCATTTTACTTTCACAGGATCCCCCAGAAAGAACGTCGCCCCCATGACAGCTGGAAGTAATTCTAGAGGACGACGTCCCCTCTCCCAGTAAAGTTTGCCCCTGGGTTTAGGAACATCATTTAGGGGTTGGGAGGTTGGGGGAGGAATTTATAAGCTCAGGGATCATTTTGAAAAAATAAAAAAGAGGGATGATGGGATAATAGATTTGTAATTGTGAGTTACTGTTTTTAGACAAATATTGTATGCATGCATGTTTCTACCTCTGTTTACAATATTTTTTACGTATTGACATATATTGTATTGCTATATATATTGTATGTATTTACCATATTGCAGTGTACATTTCTACCTCTGATTGAGATACTTATATATTGTTTGTGTATTGATATATATTTACCATATTGCAATGTATATTTGTACATTGTTTATATTTGGAGGTCATTGTCCTCATTTGTTTCACAGTTGTTTATTGTCTTAGTCTTTAAGTTAGATAGATATTGAGAATTATATAGATTAATAGTCATCTAAGTTTGTCATTTATAATTAGACTAATCAGGTTCTTTAGATATATAGAGATTATACTCAGTATAGATAGATAGTCTTCAACCTCTTCAAAGAGCTGTAGAAAATGGCCTTTAATTTAACTCAGAGTTTTGTGGTAGTGAGACACAATTGCTCCTGGCAACACCGCTCTATTCCCGAGAGAATGTTGAGCACCAAAGACACTCCACCTGGAGTCTTTCTTTTTGGCAGAACTGGCCTTGGGGCAAAGAAATGCCCATACCTCAACCACTGACAGAGATACAGAGCGTGCATCAATGGATAAAACAGGACTGTCATATCCTGCCAAGACAGGGTAAGACAGTTTTGAAAAGTTGCCTGCCTTTGAAAATGGTATGTCAGTTATGTTAGGCCTTAGCCAAAGTTGGTTGCTTCAACGCTGCAAACGTGACTTTGGGTGATTGCCCAGTTAGCTAGTTGTCTCTGTGACTTGTTGCATGTTTTGGAAGTTGTTTTACTGAACTTCCTAATTACCCAGGTAACATTATTTCCCTTCTCAGATCTTCGATGGGATTGAAGACTATAAATGTAGTTACTTTTCTCTCATGACTTGGCCAAGTTATTTATTATACAAGACCTAAGCTAGTTAGAATAGGATATTTGTACTATTGTATATAATTTCGTAGTAGGTTTAGAACTCTCTTACTTAAACAGAAGGGGGAGGTGTTGCGGGAGGTCCTTCCGCTCCTCCAACCAATAGCTGCTGAGATACCAGCCTATTGGGGCGTGGTCTCTCCCCCTTTAAAAAGTGACTATTTCCCTCCGTTCGCTCTCTTCACTTCCTGCTCCGCCGGTGACTAGACTCCCTTCCTGGTTGCGCAGACGGTGATCTGTAAGTTTTTTCCCCTTTAAATAAATACCACCCTATTAATCATTAACTGGTGTGGCATTGTTCGTGACTTACGCCTTCACAGGGTGGAAATTATTACAAGTAGGCACTGTGGGGCAAATTTTTCTCTGTCCTATTAAAAGATAGTGAAGATACTATTTTTTAAATCAATAAGTATGAGATCATATTTTAAGCAATAGGGAAGGCAAAGGAATTCCAGATTTTAGAGGGCTCATTGGTTGAATTATCTTATTGACAGCTCTTAGATCTGCCACCACTCTTTATTTTCTAGATTTCTTTTTAACAACAAATACAGAAGAATTCCAAGGGCTGTTTGATTTTTCAATATGATGAGCATCTAGTTGCTCCTGTACCAGCTATTCTAAAGCCTACAGTTTCTCTTCTGTTAAAGGCCATTGTTTAACCCATATTGGTTCCTCAGTTAACCATTTTAAAGGTAGGGCCACTGGTACCTCTGAAGGTTTCCTAGTTGTTTTGTGTTCTTGTACAGCCTGAAGGGCTGGTGACCTCATGTTTCTGGAATTGCAAGAATGTTAATTTGGGTATTCCATTGCCACAGCAGGTCACAGCCCCATAAATTCACTGTGACATTAGCTATATATGGCTTTAGACTTTCTCTCTGTCTTTCTAGTCCTATGCATTCAATCTCTCTCATGCTTTGTTTCACTTGAGATAGGGTTCCAATTTTTAGAAAATGAGCATCTTCTCTTGAAGAAGCCAATCCAGATGCCAAGATAGTCACATCTGTACCTGTGTCCAGACATCCTTCAATTATAATCTTATTTGTATTATTAGTTATGTTCTTTAATCATTTAAAAAGTCTGCCAAAATATACATTTCCTATTTTCTATTGGAATTTTTATGTTATTCTCCATGTTTATTTGGTATTCCAGATAAGCATGGAATTTTACAGAAGGCACTAGGTTTTTTATTTTTCCTGAAGAGACATATCCTCTGCAGCCACTGGAAATGACTGGACTATATTTGACCTGGGGGCCTGTGAGAGTTTTCAATAGTAACAGGTTGCCTTGTCTGTTCTTTGTTGATCTACATTCAGTGGTCCGATGTGGACTTTGTACATAATCCAGAAGATTGAGACCTTCTATTTTTGTCATTCCCGGGGGGGGGGGAGCATTATTTCTAGGAATGTTTTGCTTTGTCTACAATCCTTCTCAGATGTCCTATTCTACTACGATTAGAACATTTGGCATTTTGATGTCTCTTTATACCTTTGGAAACTGTTTCTCCTACTCAAGCCTCAGTATTATAGTCAAATGCCTCAACATTCATTTATGCAGGGTCCATTTATCCATTGGTGCTGATCTAATCTTTAAAGGCCCAACTCTCTTTCTCCATTCTAAGTTGGCATTTTCAAATCAGAGTTTCCATAAGTATGTGTCTAGCATTTGGGTCTATTATTCCTATTTGTACAGCCTTAGTTAATCTTTGCAAAAAGCAACTAAGGGATTCTCTTTGTCCTTGTTTAATCCTAGTATATGATTAAATTCTTTTTCTTAGTTCTTGAATCCTGGTCCAAACATTTAAGGCTTCTTTGTGGCATAGGGACAAGATTTGTTCATTGTAAAGAGCTTGAGCCTGTGGGTAAGCACAAGTGCCCTCACTAAGAATTTGATCTTAGGAAGCCTCAAGTCCCTTTGCTTTCTCCTCTTGTTCTAAAATTTTTTCCTCTTCTTATTAGTAACATTTCCATAGTAATTGTGGTACTTCTTCAAGGACTGCTGAGACTAATTGAAGCCAATTGTGTGGGGTAGACTTATTGCTTAAAGCCCATGTCTTTACCATCTCCCAAGCAAATAGTAAAGTTATAAGATACTACTACCTACTTAATTTCTTTTAGATTGTTCTTACCTATAGGTTTCAATTTATATTCTTTGAATCCATTTGGATAGTTAGTACTTGATGGTTTGTCAGAGGTGATTATGGGGTAAGTAGTTAAAACCCTTGGTAAGTCATCTCTGACTCTGACATGTACTAGTGATGCTAAATTCTGCCCTTGTACCTTCACTCCCTGCTCATCAGTTCTGATAATTTCTTCAATCATTTCAAATCTTTTTACTAAAGTGTTTTGTAAATCCTGCATCTCTTGACCTGTGAATATTTCTAATAATTTTATCAACTCAAATAACTTCTGATTCTCATTCTGCATATTTGATTCCAAAGTACATATTTTTCCATTATTGATAACTTATCATTGTATATTATTTGGATGGTGTGCAGATTGTCTTCCTGAAGAGATATTTTATTTGCTAACTTATTGTAATGTTTTAACAGATTTTCATTGTCAAATTCAACAGTATGAATTCTTTCAGATAATTTCTCAGCATTTTTGACATGAATTGAATTTTGTCTGTCAAATTCATGTTAGCCTTTTTAATGATATTAATTTTTTCAGCTAACTTTTGATTTTCAATAGTATAAATTCTGTCAGCTAACTGTTCACTATTAGTCTGAAAAGACTGTAACATTTCTAAAAGTGCCTCATTCTTGGCTCTGTTATCAAACCACATTTTAAGGATATAATATGAACAACAAAGCTAAGTCCCAATATCAAATAAATGGATGTATCAGAAAAACCACCTAAGCCTTGTAGAATAATATCCATAGTATAAACAAAAAGGTTATTAAATTCTTGGGTGGTGATATTGCCTGCAATTATATAACTTTAAAATTTATTGATTTATTTATTAATTAAGTGAACTTACTTATTTATTGTCCAGGTGGTGTCGTGGTTGTAGACATGTGGCAGAGAGATGTGACTGGTGGTGAAGTGAACAGCCCTGCTCACTTCCGGGTAGGCACCTGCTTAAATATTGACAAATATGCTTGACAAATTAAGAGCAATTAAGTTGATTCTGTACAGGGAGGTTTTTGGTGGCCAGAATATCAAGGAACCCAGATCTCCCTTGCTGAGAACACAAGCCAGAAGCTGCGCAGGTTGCTGCATAGCGGGAAAAGAGGTGGGGTGGGGGTAAAGCATGTGTGAGCCCTGAAAATTGCCAAGTTGCTATGCAGCAGGCCCACCAAGGGTTTAGCTCTGCTGCAGTAAAATTTTGGCAAAAAAAAAAAAAAAAAAACAATACAAAAAACAGCCATTTAGTGGATAAAATCAAGCCAGGCAGGCATGTGTGGGAAACCTTTGGCCACAGACCTTTCGTGCTGGTCCCAGCAGGATTAGAATTGGGATCTGCGCGAGTGCCAGATGTAGTCCCACACTAGCTCAGAATGGAGTATAATAAAGGGTTCTTTATTTAGGGGTAGAATCACAGATCAACAGCCTTATGCATGAGCAGGGAACAGGAACCAAATCCAGCAGCCAAGAGAGAGCCATGCAAGCTTTATTTGCACTTATAGTACAAGAGACTACACCTAAGTGGGCTGGTATCTTAAAGGCTATTGGCCAAAGGAGTTACCACAGCTAGTATCTTTACCATGAAACTCATGGGAGTAGAGCCCATAGCCTCTGTTTCTTCAGTGAGATGTGATGTAATTAAATATTTTACTTCACTATTTATGAACACCATTTTTAAGATATAGGTGACAATAAAAACCAATCCTATTTTGAAATTATCATTTATTGTTATTACATAAGTGTGTGCTTATATATGAATATGTATTGATGTGTGTCATCCCAAGGCTAAGCAGAAGTCAGTAGAAACTTGTGGAGTTTGTTCTCTTCTTCCACATTAATGAGAGAGAATCTCTCCTTTTTTGCTACTTTGTGTCATTCAGGCTATCTGGCTCATGAGTTTCCAGGCAAGTCTTTTGTCTTTGTCTCCCATCTCACAAGAAGTGCTTGGATTGCATATGCACACCACTGGTTGATGTGGGATTCCCCTCTGCATGCTGTGAATACCATTGGTTAATAAAGAAACTGGCTTGGCCTAATAGGATAAAACAAAGCTAGGTGGGGGAACTAAACTGAATGCTGGGAGAAGAAAGGGAGAGTCAGGGAGAAGCCTTGTAGACCTGCTAGAAACAGACACCAGAACTTTAGCTGGTAAGCCACAGCCACATGGTGATACACAGATTAATGGAGATGGGTTAAATTAATATGTAAGAGCTAGACAATAAGAAGTTAGGGCTAATGGGCCAAGCAGTGTAAGTAAAACAGTTTCTGTGTGGTTATTTCAGTTCTGGGTGGCTTGTACAAACAAGTAGCCTCCTTCAACTAATTTGTGTGCCAACATGGGTAACTACATCCACATAAAAACCTGAGAAAGCTTAAAAAGGAATTCTAGACACACACACACACACAAAACAGAGTTAAGCATGGTTTGGTAGTGGCATTTTCCTGGGTTGGCTCTGTTTGCTAGAAGTAATCAGAGGCATGACTCATAAAGGAGTCATGTGGTAGCAGGAGAAAAAAAGCTGTGGTTTTAAGATACTGGCTTTCTGGGCTATGCTGCCAGCCTGAACTTTAACTCTTTCTAGAGGTCTGGCTATGGAGCATTTAAATTGGTTTTGTGAGAAGAGTGCTACAACTTGCTTAATGACAACATAGACTGGCTGTGTGCCTAAAAATGGTGCAATGTATATGGCTCTCGGAGGCAGTGAATAGCTCCACCATGCTGGATTGGGTGGGGCAAGTAGGAAAGGCCATATTATCCCTAATAGCTTAGATTCTTAAGAAACACTTAGCATTTTAAGAAGTGCTTCTGGTCAGAAAATAATTACAGATACACAATAAAGATAAATCCAGTGAAATAGATTTCTAAATGAGACACAGTGTGTTTTAAAAAAATGTACGTAGGCTTGGGAGAGAGAAGGAAAAGTGTATAGCAAGTTAGAAAAAGAAGTAAATGATTAATAAAAAATGAAACAAGGTCTTTAAAGAGACAGACTACAGACAGTCAGAGATTAAAGGAGTAAAGATAATAAAATAAATATTAAAAAGTAATAGAGTAAGAAAAATAAGCCATGTAAAGATAGAAAATTCACAGAGAGTCTGGATTATGTATATTATGTTTTCTTTGAAATTTTTGACTGTGAAGGAGCTAAGTACATAGAGATATTTTATTGTACAGGTCACTAAGTTAAACCAACATAAAGGTATCTTGACTTTAAAATTTGAGTCTAAGTATATGTTGCTTTGGAAAAAAGGTTCTTCTTTTGTTTTCACAGAGGATGAGAATCTGTGGATTGCTTCCAAAATAATATGGTTTGATGCACCAAGACTCCCTGAAATGTCACTGTAAACACTCCCCCACCAAATTATTTTGCCCAACTGCTGACTGAGATGAACCTAGTACACAGGATATACCATAAAAGACCTGATTAACTGCATCCCCAATCAGCAGGAAGAGGTCTAGAGAGCTATGCCCATATTCCCAAATACTGTTTATAAATATTTCTTTACATCTAAAGGGGGGATTATGCTATAGAGATTTGCTTTGGTATGGATCTTGGTCTATTGATGCTAATTTAAGGTCAATTTTGTTATATATATATTTCTGCTCTTCATTAAGGTATGTGTTTGTCCAGCTCAATTAAAAATGTAATAAATGTAATGTATAACTAAGAAATATAGGTTAATAGATAATCATCTATAATAGTCAAGCTTGTAGTCATGTTAATTAGATTTTCTAGATGTACAGAAATGTATTTCAGATGGATAGGCATTTTTCAAACCTTTCAAGGACTACAGAATATGGCATTTAAAATGTTTAAGTACTTAGGACTTTTCATGACAGCGAGACACATCTGCTCCTGGCAGCACCAAGATACTTCAAGAGGAAAACGGGCACTGAAGAGATTATTAATGGGGATTTTTAAAAGCCATTTGGGCAAGAAACTGCTCTTGCTTGGATTGCGTGATGGTATGCTTGATGAACTAGACATGGAAAACCCACAGAGAAACGACTGCTGGGCTTACCTAAAGGTGAGAAAGGGCCTTCGGGGTTCCTACTACATAAAAGAGTCTGCCAGACATTCTGCAGGACACAGAAGAAAGTAATAGATGGACTTTGCCATTACAAGGCAAAACAGATCCTCAAATTTCCTGCTTCATGGAAAAGACTGCCTGATACTATGGGCCTGTAAGATGATGATGGATGCCCCAATGGTACAGAAGAACATTGATTGACTGTCCAGGAAGCAAGATGTCTCTGTCAGTTCAAGAGTTTTAGAGTTGCTTACGATGAACTTGCTGCTTACTTAGGTAATGTTATATCCTTCTGGAGTCTTTGTTGGAGTTGAAGAATAGATATAATTTTCCTTAGTCAAGATAATAGTCTAACTGGAATTCTTGCTTGATAACTGTTCTGTTATATGTAATTTTACTATGTTAAAATTATAACCTTCATTTTTATTTAAACAGAAAAGGGGGGTGATGTGAGAGTTCCCTCTGTATGTTGTGAATACCATTTGTTAATAAAGAAACTGGCTTTGCCTGATAGGGTAGAACTTAGCTAGGTTGGGAAAACTTAACTGAATGATTGGAGAAGGAAGGCAGAGTCAGGGAGAAGCCATGTAGCCCCATTGGAGACAGTTGCCAGAACTTTAGCTGGTAAGTCACAGCCACAAGGTGATACATAGATTAATGGAGATGGGTTAAATTAATATGTAAGAGCTAGCCAATAAGAATCTAGAGCTAGGTTGGTCCACCAACTGAGGCAGTGTGCCTGTTCTAATGGGAGCTCACCAAATCCAGCTGGACTGGGTCTGAATGAGCACGTATTCAAACCAGACTCTCTGATTGTGGCTGACAATGGGGGCTGACTGAGAAGCCATTGATAAAGGCACTGGGAATTGTTTTTACGTCATGTTCTGGCTTTGGGGGACCCTAGTCTATATGGATACACAGCTCCCTAGGCCTGGATGTAGGGGGGAGGGCCTTGGACTTCCCACAGGGCAGGGTTTCCTGCCCTCTCTCAAGCAGGGTGGAAGAGGGAGGAGGAGGCATGGGGGAGCGGGAGGGGATTGGGAGGAGGGAAGAAAGTGTAAATAATCGAATGAAAAAAAAAGAAACTAGAGCTAATGGGCCAAGCAGTGATTTAGTTAATACAGTTTCTCTGTGGTTATTTCAGTTGTGGGTGGCCGGAACAAACAAGTGGCCTCCTTTAACAACTGCATCTGTCGTTTTGTGATTTCAGGCACTCACATTATGGTCCTCAGCTTTCTCAGCAAATGGTCTTACTTGACATGCCAGCTCAACTGGCCAACTTTAGAATTTTTTTAAAACATGAAATAAATGTGAAATAATACTATAAAATATATGGATTATTTATGTGGAATAAAAGTGAAAGAGTAATATAAAATATATGCAATTATTTATACCATTTGGATTACATGCAAGAAGGGAATGATCTTTGATCATCTGGCCAGTGGTTCTTCAGGCACTATGGAAAACTGGTGGGATGTCATTTCTTCCAATGGCTTCCAGTGCACAAAAAGAATATGCAGTTTATTGTTCTTATCTTTGTTTCCAACCATTGTTCTCAGGCTGAAGTCTGGAGTTTTGAAATCAAGTGCTGAGGCCAACCTTGAAAGACTACAGTGTTGTCCAGTAGGAGTGTCTGGAAGAATGTCTCTTAAAGGCAAGCCAGAGACAAGTGTCAGTGTTCTGGATAGTCTGAATTTTGCTTAACATTTCTGCAATTCAGTACACTTAATTGCTTGACTTAATTGTTTTGTTTTTATTACTTTAAATAATTAACACACAATATAAATTATGAACTAGACATTTCTCTAATCATGTAATGTTTACTAATCCATGCAATCAATACTTCAAACAATGTTTTGGTAAGCATTGTTTTTTTCCCATTTCACAGATGTGAAGAAAATGAAATGGGCTAAAAGACTAGATTATAGATTATACAAATAAAATTATTCTTTTCTTATTCTTAACTATTTTCATTTACAATGTTTTCATTATATTTATACAGAGATACATCCATTTCAGATAATAATATGACAATTAAAGAAGCAGAACTCTTTAAAGGAAAGAATAAAAAGAATGTAAAGGTCAGATTAAAAAGTCATATTTGCATAAATCATTAAGATGCAATCCTATTTTGAAGACCAGATTTCAGACCCCAATGAGCCATACCATGAACAAATCTATTGATTGAAAGTTGCATTCAAAATACTGCAAATAGTGAGCCGACAGACTTACATTATATTAAGGGAAACATTACTAGTGAATTAAATTGTAAACTGCCAGTAGCATTCAGAAGCTGATTTTACTTTTATTGCAGTACAAATTAGATTATTAAACAGAGGTCTTGTTCAGTCATGAAATGTGGATAGACCGTTTAATAGTAGGCATGCGGATAACATGTCTAATTAAGCATGGGGTGGTCATTACACTGAATTTAAAACTATAAATGGTCAGAACCTTATACTACTGCATCTCTAGTGGGACTTTATCTCCTCAAGTATTTGCTGTAACATAAATATGACTACTTTTTTTTCCTGTAGGAAACAAGATAAAGCAAAAGCAGAAAAAGAAAAGGTGTCACTTCTCTGCCATGTCACAGTAGGGTTATGATTTCAAATTCTACTAAAGGAAATGGCACAGCATAATATCAGACTATTAACTTGGCTTTTCAATACTTTTATGACAATCCTCAAGCCATCTGCTGAAATTAATCTGCAAATCTGAGACTTATCATTGGTAAGAAAGCCTAAAAATAGAAAAAAGAGAGGTTCAAATTCTTAGCTTTTAATGTCCATCTAGTGGAGTGGTTCTCAAAGAGGGTGGTTTTGCTCACCCAATGGGCACTTCTTCTGTCTCTTAGGGTGGATGTTGTTGTTGGCATATAGTGTGTATAGGTCAGGGAGGCTGATAGTCATGTAATTCCCAACAAAGAATTAAGTGAATCCAGATCACAGTGATTTGAAGGTTAAGAAACCTCAATCTAGAGATTTTTTGAAAAATCTGCATATTCTTTAAAATATTTATCTTAGTTCTACTGAGTATATATGCAGTGTCAGTTCCTGGGAAGATGTGACCAAACATCCAGTCACCTGACTTAGACCATCAGGGATCAACACAAGATATGATTCCATCAAAATCTAGTTTCACCAAAATGAATGGAAGCTAAAACTCTAGAGCTCTCTGCGTAACTTCCCATCAGTTTACCTGGTAGGATGAGCTCCTTTCCCTAGCAGCTGTTATTGCTTGTGTCTTCTTGGCAAGGACTTTGTGGATCTTGGAAACTTAAGGAGCTTCTGAACACTGTATTTTTTTAAGCATCCTGAGCCTTGCAAGCTTCATTTACTTCCTGAGTCTTACTTGTGTAGTGATAAAGGTGAGCAGGCTTGTTTTTCGTCCTGCTTGGCTCCTGCATAGCTAGCTTTACACCCGAAATAACAACACACAAATTGTATTCTTGGTCACCAGCTAGCTTTACCCAAAATAATTACACGGAAACTGTATTCTTTTAAACACTGCCTGGCCCATTATATCTAGCCTCTTCTTGGTTAATCCATTTCTTGCTTAACCCATTTCTAATAATCTGTGTACCACAACGAAGTGGTGGCTCACCGGGAAAGATTCAGCATGTCTGACCTGGTGGCTGGCTCCATGGCAACTTCCTCACTTCCCTTCTTCCCAGCATTCTTTTCTGTCTACTCCACTGACCTAATTTTCTGCCCTATCATACTCGTATCCTTAAAGGCAAGGATTTGAATATTTACATAAAATAACTATATCTCAAGATATGTGCCAGGCAAGAACTTAAGAGACTTGGGCACATAAGTTAATCTTCAATTCCATGAATATGTGTCATTTAATTTGTATTTCATAATAACAACATTTTATATCAAACTGTACTGATAAAAAATGAGAGTCTGGACTTAGTTCTTAGAAGACAGTTTTATTCTAGAATTGACTTCCTTAACTACCCTGATGAACTTCTAGGACTTGCAATTAGAACAATTTTGCCAGGAGACCACTTTTTGGAAAGAATTTTGAAGATTTATTATGCCCTCAGAAAGCAAAGTTTATGCCATCAAGAAATTGATGAAAATTGCACTCTACTAAAAAAAAGCCAATAATATAATTATATAAGTGATAAGTTTTGATCACCTGGGGAAACTAATAAAATGAACAAATAGAAGGCGATAATTCCAAGTGAGACATATGGAGATACAAATCTTTGATGGGTTTTAGGGTATATGAGAACATTTTAAACCTGGAATTCATTGACCATGGTATCTCACTAGCTTAGGACATCAATACATAAAGTTTTATCTGACTGTTGCCAAGATAATGTTTGTTATCTGGACCACTGTGTTCCTCATTGTGTGCCATCTTTATCTCAAAGTGACACATGAGAGTGGAAATGTTTTTAATTATGCTATAAAGGCAAAGTGAACATCCAAGAAGCTGCTGCAGATTCTTTTTGGCAGTAAAGAGATGATGTCATCTGTAAATGTGAGTGTATTTATTGACCAGAGAAGCCCAACCCCGTAAGGGGGTCAGGGCCTCAGCAAGGAAAAGTGCCATTGGCAACCATAGCATTTTGTAAGAATAGGAGGCCATATGGAGTCAGGGTTCTCCTTTCTTCCAGCCAGGACTGTTGACATATCCAGCTGCCTTAGACCGTGACTCCAGATCTATAGAGCTGGAGAGAGCAAGACAATGGATATTTGGAGAATTTCATGCCTGGAATAACAGAGTGAACAATAGCTGAGATAAAATATTTCTCCAACACTGCAATAGAGACTGGCAATGGAAAACACTTGGTGAAAAAAATAAAAATTTAAATTTCAGAGATTTATGGATCATCACCTTGGGGAAGGTGGTAGTTTCAATTCATAAATTTTACCTAGATACAAATATTATGGCTACAGCATCCACGAATGATTTCATCTAAAACTGAACATAGCCAAATCACAAAGGATCTTTTTAGGATTACCACTATCATCTTTCTACTCATATTTTATGATTTTCGCATAACATTTTCTTGAATAATGTAATCATTATTAAGATATAACAATTTTAAAATGGTTTGAGACTGAATGTTTAGTTTCTTGAGTTCTTAATATATTTTGGCATTCAGCCCTCTGTCAGATGTGGGGTTAGTGAAAATCTTTTCCCATTCTGTAGACTGCTATTTTGTCCTTTTGATAGTGTTCTTTGCCTTACTGAAGCTTTTCAGTTTCATGAGGTCCCATTTATTAATTGTTGATCTTAGTGTCTGTGCTCTTGATGTTTTGTTCAGGAAGTTGTTTCCTGTGCCAATGCATTAAAGGCTATTCTCTACTTTCTCTTCTATCAGGTTCAGTGTATTTGGTTTTATGTTGAGATCTTTTATCTACTTGGATTTCAGTTTTGTGCAGGGCGATAGGTATGGGTCTATTTTTTCTACACGCTGACTTTCAATTAGACCAATACCATTTATTGAAGATTTCTTTTTTCCATTGTATATTTCTTACTTCATCAAAAATCAGGTGTCCATATGTATGTGGATTTATATCTGGGTTTTGATTCAGTTTGATTGTTCAACCTGTCTGTTTTTATGTCAATACCATTTTTGTTTGTTTGTCTGTTTGTTTGTTTTTTTCTTTTCAGTACAGCTCTGTAGTAAAGCTTGCAATCAGGGAAGGTAATTCCTTCAGAAGTTCTTTTATTGCACAGCACTGTTTTAGCTATCCAGGGGTTTTAGTTTTCCCATATAAAGCTGCGTGGCCATCTCCTATAACCAGACAAGACTTTCACTGGAGGGGCTGGGACTTCAACCCAGTCTAATAATCTTTGACCTACAATTTGCCCTGCCTACAGGATGTGCTTGGATAAAGGTGATACAGAAATTATGGGAGTAGCCAAACAAGGACTGGTCTGGCTTAAGATTCATACCATGAGAGGGACCTAACCTCTGGCACTACCTGGAGGACCAGGATCCAGAAGCTGGACAGCCCAGAGACCTAGGAGAAAACTAAACATGACTGACAATTTAAAAACATCAATGAAATGATTCCTAATGATATTCTTCTATACTCATAGATTTGTGCCTAACCAAAATGTCATCAGAGAGGCTTCATCCAGCAACTGATGGAAACAGATGCAGATACCCACAGCAAATGTTAGGTAGAGCTCAAGGAATCCTATGGAAGAGGGGGAGAAGAAATGCATGAGTCAGAGGGGTCAAGGACAGCACTAGAAAACCCACAGCAGAATCTAGTAATCCAAGTTAATAGGTACTCACAGAGACTGAATGGCCAGCCATAGAGCTTGCACAAGGCTAACCTAGGCCCTCTGCCCATGTTTATGGCTTTGTAGCATGGTCTTCATGTGGAACTTCTAATAGTGGAAGGGGCTGCCTCTGAGTGTATTACCTGCTTTTGGGACCAGACTCTTCTACTTGGTTGCTTAGTACAGCCTTAAGAGAAGAGCAGGTGCCTAGTCCTATTGCAGCTTGATATGCCATGGGTGGCTAAAATACATGGGAGGCCTAATCTTTTCTGAAGAGAAAGGAGGAGTGAATTGTAGTGGAGAGTGAAAGTTTGCAGGAGGGACTTACAGGAGAGGAAGGAGAAAAAAATGTGAACAGGCTAGAAAAAATAAATTAATTTAGTAAAATATGTTTGAGACTGAATATCATAAACTCTTTGACAAATGGAAATCATCAGGCTCTGTTAGAATAGATTTGGACTTGTTGGAGGAAGTGTGCCACTGTGGGGTGGGCTTTGAGATCTCATAATGCTCAATCCACATGCCATATCTCAGTTCACTTTCCATTGTCCACACATAATAGATGTACGTTTCTCAGCTGCTCCTCCAGCACTTTGCCTGCCTGCACACCACCATGTCACACCATGTTGATAATAGACTACACCTCTTTAACTGGCAGGCAACTCAGTAAATGCTTTCCTTTATAAGTGTTGCTGTGTTCATGATGTCTCTTCACTGCTATAGAAGCCCTAAGAAAGGAATTGCAGTATTGTTGTGAGAAGCTTGACCGTACTTTTGTTTAAAGAAATATGGACTGTAAAACTATGGATTAAAAAAGTAGTTGAATGCTTTAAGTGTTGCTTAATAGGACATCCTAGTAGGAGCATGGAAGACAGTGGTGATGAGAATAATTTGAGCTTTGAGGGGAAGGCTCAGAGGGTTCAGAGGAGAAGAGAAATATGTGGGCTAGAGATCAGTTTTGGGATATTTTGGTGAAGAACATGGTTGCTTTTTGCTCTTGTCTGAAGAGTCTATCTGAGGCTAAAGTGAAGAGTTTTGGATTAATTCCATTGATAGAAGAAATCTCAAAAAAGCCTAGTATACACTCTGTTGTGTGAGTATTAGTATTAACTCTAATATTTATAATGAAAAGGAACAAGTTGAAAAAGGAAAAATATAAAATGTACAATTTGAGGAGAAAAGGAGCACTAGGAGGTAGAATGGAGCTAAGTCCTGTGTCAAGGAGATAAACAGACTAAAAATTGAATAAAGGAAATGGTGACCTCATGGCAAAATCCTAGTTAGCTAACTTTCCAACTTGTGAAAAGGAAAAAGAAAAGCTTAAAGCTGGGTGTCATGTAAATTCCTACAAATCCTGCACTCAGAAAGCAGAGACCGGTAGATTTCTGAGTTTGGGCCAGCTTGGTCTACAGAGAAAGTTCCAGGAGAGTCAAACTTGGGCAGCAAAGGAACTTATGGGAAATAGAAAGCTAGTGAAGGTGTAATTGACCAAGGGGATCATGTTTCTGCCCCAGAAAGCAGCAAAACTTAGCAGCCTTAGCCACATTTCTGAAATTAGAATCAAGGACAAAAGAAAGGCATTCTCTAACCTTTCTCCACAACTAAGGAAAACTGTTGAGGGCAGACATGTGTCATGGGTGTCCCTGCGTGGAGGCCCAGAGAGGCATTGTGTGAAGCTGTGAAGGACAAGCCTGGATTTTAGTGGAGATCCCAAAATGTTGGAGATGCCAGTGTCATGAAATACCTACTGAGGAAAACTGCTAGCAGGAAGTGGAACACACCCAAAAGAAAGAAGTCTGTTGAGTTCAAGAAGACCGAAAGCAGTTGGATATCTGAAGAGGGTTTGGACATCAGACATGGAGATGCAGAGTTTGGAGCTTGCCCAGCAGAGTTTTGGGTCTTGTTTTGGTCCAGTATTTCCTCACAATGCCCACTTTCTTACATTTTGTGATGGTAATGCAGAACCTGTGCCATTATATGTTGAAAGTGTATGATCTGTTCTTTTGTTTTATAGCAAATTACATGAATCTCAGAAGAGACTTTGAACTTTGCACTTTTAAACATTGTTGAGACTATACTAGACTCTGGGGACTTTGCAAGTTCAATCAAATTTATTTTGCATCATGATATAGCTACATGCTTATGGGGGCCAGGGAGTGGATTGCAGCAGTTTGAATGTTATTGGGCTCCATAAGCTCATGGAAAGTGGCACCATTAGGAGGCTTTGTTGGAATAGATGTGGCCTTGTTGGAAGAAGTGTGCCATTGTGAAGGTGGGCTTTGAGGTCTTATATATGCTCAAGGCATGCCCGCTGTCTCAGTTCACATCCGGTTATCTGCAAATAAAATATGCAAGACTCTCACCTACTTCTCCAGCATGCCTGCCTGCATGCCACCGTATCATCTCACCATGATGATAATGGACTAAACCTCTGAATATGTAAGCTGCCCAATTAAATGTTTTCCTTTAGAAGAGTTGCCATTGTCATGACTTCTTTTCACAGCAATAGAAAACCTAACTAAGACAGTGGGTCTTTCTTTGCTGGTGGTCACAGGTTACTGTTTAATTTCTTAGCTCTTGATCACAGAAGCAATTTTCTGATGAAGGGCACAATTGTGAGCTGGGAGCACAGAAGCTGGGCCTGGAAAGGAGATTAAGGTAGGCTAGTAAGAGCAGATCAAGGAAGGTAATAAGCACTCTGCAGCAAAACTCTCTGGATAAGCTTTGCTTTCCTCAACTCCAACTCTGTCTTCTGTAGGGCAAACGCTGTATCCTGAGTTCATCTTCTGCTTTTTCTGAGGTTGGTTTTGGTAAAGGTGTCTCTTTTGGGGTTCCTCAGATATGGAAGACCCTTTTCAGGGATAAAATCTAGGGTATTTGGAGTTGAAATCAGTATTTTAACATACTGCAGCTATGACTTGGATTTCATTGGCAAAGTCAGCTCTTCAATAGTTTTGCAACTGACTCTTAGTCTCTTCTGTGTGCAAATGGCAATAGTTAGGCTCTGCTAGACACTCTTGTAGTATGCAGATTGCCTGGTTTCATTTACTTTTCTTGTCAATAAGAATTCTCCGCCCGAATGCTAATAGAAATTTTATTTTTTGCTTATGACATTCATTGAAGTCCTCACTATTCATTGCAAAACTGAGTCAAAAGCTTCACACATTTATAGGATACTTTACTTTTCCTTCTTCTAAGGTGTCTTTTGATTAAACTACGTCATTTCAATAAACATACACAAGATAGCTGTCATACAAATACTGGCAACTTACTTTTATTGAGTGCCTTTAAAAAATGCATTGGTTATTCTGAAGGCTTTACAATAAAGATATATAAAACCTTTAAAAGGCTCTTTTAAAGGAGACTAAGGTACATGATACTAATATAAAATTAGGAGAAAATTTGTTCTAAAATTAGATTTTTTAATTCCAGTATCACTTTCTTGAATTTCAAAACTAATTTTTCTTTTTATGCAAGCATTTTTGTTCACTGTCATTTGGTCTAGGTCATGATAACCCCCCACCAAATGAATGACATGAATGAACATTTTTATTCTCCATAGCTGACCTCATTCTTTGTTTTCTACCAAAAACAAGCAAATAGCAATTTAACCACCTAAAAAGATTCTGGCTTCATTTGAAAATTTCTTTTCATGATAAATATTTGTTAATTAAATATTCTTTTAGGTCTATTTTCTTCAGTGACTCATTTTTCCTTCTTCCAAAGATAGCCACTGGGTCATGGATAGGATCACCTCTGGTTTGATGTCTCCACTCTCTGGCCTCATGGCATTAACAAGATTCCCACATCTTGGTGTCACAAAGATTTCGTTCTGACATCAGGACAGCTGGTTACCACTTCTTTGGGGCATATTGGATAAAGTAACTTAATAAACTGTTTAGTGTGTCTGTTGATATTTCCTTTACATGTTGCTGTCCCCTTTTCAGAGAGACAGATGATATTTTCACAGGAATAACTTATGTTCAGCTTCTACCTTACAGGACTATTCTCATCAACTTCCTCATGGTGTGTTGCATATAACAGCAAAACTATATTTTTGGAGCTTTAAATGTTATTCTTTTGTTTTGTTTTTGAGTCAGTCTCATATTTCCTAAACTGGATTCAAATTTGAGAAGTAATCAAGGACATCATTGAAGTTTTGATCTTTCTACTTTCACCTCAAGAGGTTGGGGATTACGTAAGTGTGCTGTTGTGTGGCATATATAATACTGTGGAACAACCTCAGGGTCTCATGTGTACTAGGCAGGTAAGCATCCTACCAGCTGAGCTGTATCTGCAGCCCCCCTTTACTAGGTGTCTTTCATTAATTTATTCCTTCATGTTATGTTCATTTTTTCCTGACTGTAAACCTAATAAATGTTTGCAATAAAAAAACTGGAAGGATGGATATGGGAGCAGGGAAGTATATATCTTAATTAAGGGAGCCATTTTAGGGTTGGCAAGAGCCTTGACTCTGGAGGCGTTCCCAGGGGTTCATTGTACCCAACTAGGTCCTTGGGCAGCTGAGGAGAGAGAGCCCAAAATGGCCCGATCCTATAGCCATACTAACGAATATCTTGCATATCACCTTAGAACCTTCATCTGGCGATGGATGGAGATAGAGACAGAGACCCACATTGGAGCAATGGATTGAGCTCCCAAGGCCCAAAAGAGGAACAGAAGGAGGGAGAACATGAGCAAGGAAGTCAAGACTGCGAGGGGGGCACCCACCCACAGAGACAGTGGGGCTGATCTATTGGGAGCTCACCAAGGCCAGCTGGACTGGGACTGAATAAGCATGGCATAAAACCAGACTCACTGAATATGGTGGACAATGAGGGCTGCTGAGAAGCCAAGGACAATGGCACTGAGTTTTGACCCTACTGCATGTACTGGCTTTGTGGGTGCCTAGCCGGTTTGGATGCTCACCTTCCTAGACCTGGATGGAGCGGGGAGGACCTTGGACTGCCCACAGGGCAGGGAACCTTGACTGCTCTTTGGACTAGAGAGGGAAAGGGGAGAGGAGTGGGGATAGGGGGAGGGAAAAGGGAGGCTGGGAGGAGGAGGAAATTTTTAATTAAAAAAAATTTAATAAAAAAAGTATTTAAAAAACTGGAAACAAATTATTAAGAGAAAACAAAATCTGTTGTCTAGAAATTATAAATAAATTTTTTTACTTAAGATAGTGTTTTAAAAACATTTTCTTCTGATTATTTTTCCATGCATTCTTTTTAGGTTACCTGTTCAGTTACTGTTTATAGGTAGTCTATTTACTTTAAGTGAAATTACCATAAAGCTCTGCTTCATATATTCTATTTTTACTTGATGTTTTAGAGAGGCTATTTCTTTCATAAACATTTCCTGTGTTACTTTTAGTAACTCAGTATGTTCTATTATTTTGAGGCGCTATAACATATCTCATTTCTCTCTTTCTCTGACACTTTAGCTTATTTCCAATTTTATTTTTCTTCTTTAACTCTTCAATATTCAACATTTGACTGCTTTGATAAAATCTTTTTTTTAAAATATTTATTTATTATTTATTATGTATACAATAGTCTGTGTGTATGCCGAAGGCCAGAAGAGGGCACCAGACCTTATTACAGATGGTTGTGAGCCACCATGTGGTTGCTGGGAATTGAACTCAGGACCTTTGGAAGAGCAGGCAACGCTCTTAACCACTGAGCCATCTCTCCAGCCCCTGATAAAATCTTTTATTGTTTTATTCAATTAAAGTTTTTTATGTGACATTTCTGTGACTTAAGTTAAAATTTAAAAATTCCATTTCCTTCAATACCTAATATCCAACTTTTCTTTTTCAGTCAGATCTGGGATAATCAGAATAAAAATATTAATGATTTAAATCCTGGATACCTTTCTTCTGTAGCTTTTTCTTTCCCAAGAATAAATTAAAACAAATCAAAAAACAAAACAAAACAAAAAACCCGAATGAACTTGCCTTTAAAAACCATGGTTCTTTAGCTTCCTTTCTCAGATCCTGCTAAACCCATTCCTTTCTACTTGTTGTCTCCTATAGGACCAGAATAAATCCCATGATCCCTGTGATTTAATTTCATAAAGTCCTCCTTTTGATCCTTTAATGAATAAATTCCATACTGCATCACTTACTGACTGTTTTTAGCACTAGTCAGTGTATCAAATACCTGTGCATGTAGACACAAGATGTAAGTACAGTTTATATTTTAACCATTTTTTTCTATCACAAGTATTTCTGTTAAGCTAACTTTTTTTTTAGTAAAATGGTTGATTATTGGTTTATGTAAGACCATAATAAGGACAACTGAATATCAAAGTGTGGAGAGAAATGGCAGAAAGCATATGGAGAAAGGAAACATTAATCCATTGATGGTGGGAGTATACACTCATGCAGCAACTATGGTAATAAGGGGAAGTTTACTCGGCAGGCTGAAAACTGATCTCTCACAAAGTCCAGCTACACTGCTATTGGGAGTATACCAAAAGGATTCCATAACCCATTGCATAGACACTTGCTCACCCATGTTTGTTACTGCTCTATTCACAACAGTCGGAAACTTGGAACAGCCTAGATGCCCATCAGTTTGTGGGTTGATAATGACTATTTGATAAATTACATAGTATGATATTACTCAGAAGTTAAAAAGAATAATGGCATTATGGAATTTACAGGTAAATGGATAGAGCTAGAATTATTCTGAGTGAGGTAGCCCAGACCTTGATATAGATATGAATAATTTTCATTGATATAAATCTTGATTTATTGATACAAGATTAAGGTCAATTTTGTTATATCTATATTTCTGCTCTTGATTAAGGTATTATGATTGTGTAGCTCATTTAAAAATGTAATGTATAATTAAGAAACATAGATTAATAGATAATCATCTATAATAGTCACGTTTGTAGTCATGTTAGTTAGATTTTCTAGATGTGCATAGATATATTTCAGATAGGTATTCTTCATATCTTTCAAAGACTACAGAGTATGGCATTTAAAATATTTTAATAACTTAGGGCCTTTCATGATAATGGGACATATCTGCTTCTGGCAGCACCAGCTACTTCAAGAGAAAGATGGGCATCGAATAGGCTCCTTATGGAGTTTGATAGCCATTTGGGTAAGAAACTGCTCTTGCCTGGACTGTTGCACAAACTGTACATGAAGAACCCATAGAGAGATGACTGCTGAACTTGCCAAAAGGTGTGATGATCCTTTGGGGTCCCTGCTTCATGAAAGAGTCTGCGAGACATTTTGCAGGATACAAAAAAAAGTGACTGAACTGTCTTTGTAATTTCTTGCTTCATGGAAATGTCTGCTGGATGTTATGGGCCTGTAGGCTGAAGATGGATGCTCCAAAGGTACAAAAGAACTTTGGGTTACTGTACAGGCAGTGATATGTCTCTGTCATTTCTAGAGTTTTGGAAGGTGCTTACTTCTCATTTACTTAGGTAATATTATATCCTTCTGGAGTCTTTGATGAAGATGAAGAATTTATAGTTATAGTTTTCCTTAGTTATGATAAAAGATAAAGTAGATATAAATATTGCAACTGCAATTCTTGCTTGATAACTGCTTTGTTATATGTAATTTTACTACGTTAAAAAGTGAAAGCCTTTCTTTCCTTTTTAAACAGAAAGGGGGAAATGTTGTATGAGGTCCTTCTGTATGTGTGTTGCTTTCATTGGTTAATTAATAAAGAAACTGCTTGGCCTGATAGGGCAGAACTTATGTAGGTGGAGTAGACATAACTGAATGCTGGGAAGAAGGGCAGACAGAGAGCCACCATGGAGCTGCCAGGTCAGACTTGCTGAATCTTTTCTGGTAAGCCACAACCTTGTGGTGGCATACAGATTATTAGAAATGGGTTGAATCAAGATGTAAGAACTATCCAATAAGAGGCTAGAACTAATGGGCCAGACAGTATTTAAATGAATACAGTTTCTGTGTGATTATTTTGGGTGTAAGCTAGCTGGGTGGCTGGGACAAACAAAGGGCCCCCGCTCTCCTTGTAACAAGACCTCATAACAAAGATAAACGTTACAAGATTTCTCTTACATGTAGATGTTATCTGTTAAACTTTGGAGATCTGTGTTTCATTCAGAATATCCACAGAAACTAGGAAGCCAGTAAGGGATCAGAGAGAAAGAGAGGATCTTCTAAGGACACTGTGGTGGTTTGAATGAAAATGCTTCATAGGCTCGCGGGAAGTAAACGATTGAGAAATATGGACTTGTTGGAATAGGTGTGGCTGTATTGGAAGAAATGTGTCAATGGGGGTGAACTTTGAGTTTTAAAATGTTCAAGACAGGCCTGGTGTCTCATTCTTTTCCTGCTATCCACTGATCCAGATGTAGAATTCTCAGCTATTTCTCCAGGACCATGTCTACCTGTACGTTGTCATGATTCCTACCATGATGATGTTGGATTAAACCTTTGAGCCATAAGCAAATGCCAATTAAGAGCTGTTTTAGTAATGGTGACTCTTCACAGCAATAGAAACCCTAACTGAGACACTAATGAACATAGTCCAGTGCTATAATGGGATAAAGGAGGAGTTAGAACAACAGGATTAGATGGAGAAGAGGATGGGAAGTTGGAGTAGAAGAGGGACTATAGGGAGGGTTAACTAACACTATAGGCCTTTTAAGATGCCATAAATTTTGTTATAATCTACTATTTAAAACTTCCTCAAATTTGTACATACAAAAAGGAATTTATATATAGTTACCAAGTAATAGGAGAGACAATGTATCAATGAGACAAATATGCCACTAAATAAAACTCCCAGTAGCGTGAAAAGTTACAACTGTCTTGAGTTTTGACCAAAGGGGTCCTACTTACCCACTTCAGAATTACAAGATATTGATAATGCTATTGGTTACCATTTACAACCTGACAGTAGGACCCTATTGCTGAGAACAACATATTCTTATGTCAACCAGCGTGGAGAAATTGAACTGCTCTCAACAAGGAGCTTCACCCCTTCTGATCACAGTATGGTACAAATGCATTAACTGAGGATTAAAGTAATCATTACTCTCACCCAACTACAAAGCCTGTGTGTTACAATGACAATCTGTCCGCAAGATAAATACTTGATGCCATAGTGGCACAAATGTTCTGGAAGTAAACAACCACCTTTTGATTGGAGTTCAGACAGATAAAATCCATACCTGACAGTGTTAAAGAGGACAAGGACCCAAGACTAGGTAGGCTATGGATCCAGAGGAAAACCTACTACAGTTATTCTTTTAAATGAGCATATAATAAGCATATTGATATATTGTTATGTCCATGCATTAATACATTGCACAACCCATATCAGAGAAACTTATTGTAGTAGATGGTATTTAAGACAGAGGCTCAAAACTGGACAGTGTAAAGAGAGTGAGTGGGTTTGGAAAAATCAGCCCTGAATGGGATGTGTTTTTCACACTTCTCCCTTCAAAGCTCAGGGATTTATGTGGAATAGGGGTGTAAAGATTGTAAGAGTCAAAAGGTGTCATATAACTCCAAGAAAACAGACACAACAGGGCTCATGACACACAGAGACTGTGACAACATGTACAAGACTTGTATAAGTTAAAAACAGGTAAAAAACCCAGGATGGAGAAGGGGAAGTGAGCACAAAGTCCCACCTATAACCAAGAAGTTACTAGCAACTTGAAGTATTTAAGAAGTAAAAATTAGTTTTCTGCAGTGGAGTGACACTGGGTATAGCAACCATACTCCAGGGCGAGCCTTATGCTCTGGAGCAGTTGGCCAATATAAAATAGACAAACAAATCTTATGGTGTGCATGCACATGTGTGTGTGTGTGTGCATGCATGCGTGTGTGTGTACAGCGATCTCTTTTGGTTTGCCTTGGTTTAAGAGAGATGAAGAGAATGAAGGTGGGTGGGTAGGGAGATGAGGAAGGATCTGTGTGGAAATGCAAAGAGAAAAGAATATGACTAACATATTTTGTATGAAATATTGTCAAAATGTGATGGAGGAAGGTCATTGGCTAATAAAGAAACTGCCTTGGCCCATTTGATAGCCAGCTTTTAGGTGGGTGGAATAAACAGAACAGAATGCTGGGAGGAAGAGGAAGTGAGCCAAGACGCCATGCAGCTCATTGCCAGGGCAGACACAATGAAGCTCCAACCCAGGATGGACGTAGGCTAGAATCTTCCTGGTAAGCACGCCTTGTGGTGCTACACACATTAATAGAAATGGGCCAAGCAGTGTTTATATGAATACAGTTTGTGTGTTGTTATTTTGGGGCATAAGCTAGCCAGGCAGCTGGGAGCTGGGTGGCAGGAACGCAGCCCGCAGCTCCCACAACAAAAATGGAAATAAGAAATAAAGACCTGAGTTCTGTTATGTAAAAAATGAAAAAAAATGATAAAAGATTTGTATTCTGTTGTGTACATGAAAAGGAACAATAAGGCGTAAGTATGAACAATTATGTAGATTTAAAGGATAAAGTTAATTGTGGAGCTTCAGGAAAAGTTGAAGTTCTTCAGCCTCAAGACCAAAGTGCAATTTTATCAAGTAGGGAGAAGGCATGGCTGCATTTTCATTTTTAAGAAATAAGTCCAGTAATTGGACTAATAGCTGGAGATTAAGACCTAGCACTGCAGTGTTCATTCTTTCCTTTGTTTAAAGAGAAGTATAGTTTATTTTAGTCTTCTCAGAACCAGCATTAACATAACACAGTAGCCTACTGACTCAAAGATGAGTCAGCTTCTCTTACAATTAAGAAAGAATTCAATGAAAAAGCTAGTGTTTATGTTATCTTCCCAATCTCTCATTCCATTTGAAACCTCTTTTTAGGAAAGTCACCCCACAGCATGATTCATCTATCGCTCATCTTGCAAAGAAAACATGTTAATCTTTTGTCTTTTGCTTCCAAAGAGGAATCTGGTTGCTTTAGTTAGAAAACAAGAACAGATAGGCACCCACCCACAGGAATACTTCTGAATAATGGATTCCAATTTCATCTCTTTTCCTTTGTGTCTTTTTTTGTTTTATTTTGAAAAAAACATTTTTTCCTTCTACCTACTCTGTACCATTTTCATCTGTTACAGCATTGGACTAGTTTTCCTGATTTTATTTTTATAATTTAGAATTTCATCAAAGCTATTTAAAAAGCTTCCTGGAAAGCAAGTTTGCTTTGGTTTAGAGTAGGCTATGTATTTTTCCATGAATTTCTAATTTTATGATTATAATGGTACCATTGTATATGTAGTATTTTGTTTTAATCAACTCACATGAACTCATTTCACCTCTACTAAGATATTATGAAGCCAGCATTGATGGAATCCTTCAAATTATTGTTATCTCTAGAAGGTAAAACAAACAAACAAACATTGGGAAATTTAATATAACTCAGACTAGTATACTTATTAAGTTAATAGAATGGGTCTCAAACTGCTTGACTAAATTTATTTAAGGTTACACAAACATCCAAGACAGAACTGGTTTCAATGTCTTTTGTTCTCTAAAATGCAGTTGTTTCTCTTTCTAAGAATATTAGCAAATATGTAAAAAGCTATCTTATTTCATGAACTATGCATGCACAGTTCTGCTTTCTAGAACATTCTTGTTGTAATTAGGTTGTTTTAAAATTGTTTGTTTCTATGTTACTCTACTGGGAGCATAAACATGCATGATTGTAGCTCTTGGGGTAAGAAATTTTCATCCTTGTTACTTATAGAATTTAACACTACAGTATAAAGAACTTATATAATTAATTACTTTGTTCATTGTACTGAAGAATCAAATATTTACAAAGATATTAATCTTATTTACATTATACTTGTTATGTCTTGTGGGTATGGAGAACAATCAGAGAAGGGTGCCCAATATATCTGAAGGTACTTATCTTATTTACATCATACTTGTTGGGTTTATTGGGTATAAAGAACAAACAGAACAGGGGTGCCCAAGTCCTAAATCATAGAAGTTTATTCTCATCAGATCACAAATTAGGCAAGCATTATTACTGCCTAGGGAGAGAGCTTTTGCCAGAGTGAAGTTCCCAAAGTCATAACTGTCTAAGGAATTTACTGTTTCTGTGGCTCAGTGCCTCTCATTGTTCTTTAAGAGAGGGCCCTTATGAGAAATATGACTCTCACTTTGCTCTGCTCTCAAGATCTTCATGTAATCTTCTTTGGCCAATAGATTGGGACAATAGATTGGGAATGACAGTGTACAAGCTACAAGACTGAGGTCCATGAGCTTTGCACATTTATACTTATACTCACCAAAATGAAAGGCAGATAAGTTATTTTCAATGGCATGAAGTTCTGCCAGGATATTTTATATGATCTGGAAATATAATTTTTGTTACCAAAAGTTTTGAGAATCTTCTGGCATACTCATGCAGAGGCCCAGAGTGCTGTTTCCAATAACTGTATGAGAGTAGAATGAAATGGTAAATGAAAAATCATTCACTCTCAAGTACTGATGAAATGAAAAATGTGATTCTAATGGGAAACATGAGCTTATTTAAATACTTAGATCTCTAGGAAAGGGCAAGGACAGAAAACACATGAAAACTAACTCCTAGAAACATGGATAACCAACCTGTGGCATCTGAGATTTAATATTAAGCATTAGTTTAATAACTTGATTATAAAAGTTTAATAGTCACAGTCAAAGTCTTTCTAAAAAAGGGGGAGTATGACACAGAAATGAATACTTTATTTTGGTATGGACTTTAGTTTATGGATACAAATTTAAGGTCAATTTTGCTATGTGTATATTTCTACTTTTGTTTAAATTATTATGTTTATACAGCTCATTTTAAAATGTAATGATAATTAAAATTATAAATTGTAGATACTCATTTATAATAGTCAAACCTATAGTCATGTTACTTAGGTTTTCTAGATATACAGAGATGTATCTCAGTTAGATAGATAATCTTCAACATTTCAAAGACCCACTGAAGATGGCAATTAAGAAGTTTTAAGAACTTAGACTTTTCTCGACAGTAAGACATGTCTGCTTCTGGTAGCATCAATTACTTCAGAGAGGTTGATGGCATTTGAAGAAACTTGTTATGGAATTTGCCTTCCGTGTGACAAGGCTTGCAATTTGGGCAAGAAACTGTTCTTGCCTGGAATGCTTGATCATGTGTTATAAAAACTATGCATACAGTACCCACAGAGAAATGACTTCTGAACTTGGCAGAAGGTGAGACAGTTCTTCAGGGTTCCTGCTTCATGAAAGAAACTACCAGACATTCTTTAGGACACAGAAGAAAGTGACTGACAAAGAGCCAATGTAGGCAAAACTGTCTCTAAAATTTCCTGCTTCATGGAAAAGTCTGCCAGATATTGTATGCCTATAGGATGAAGATAGATGCCCCAATGTTACAGAAGAACTTTATGTGACTGTCCAGGCAGTGAGATGCTTCTGTCAATTCTAGAGTTTTCAAAGTTGCTTGCAATGTACATCCTGTTTATATAGGTAATATTATATATTTCTGGGTTCTTTGATGGAATTAAAGACAGTTATAGTTTTCCATAGTATGATAAAAGACAAATAAGATATGAAACTTTAAACTAACAAAGAAATATTGTAACTATAATTCTTACTTGATACCTATTTGTTATATATAATTTTATATGTTAAAGTTAAAACCTTTCTTTTTATTTAGACAGAAAAGGAGAGATGATGTGAGATTCCCTTCTGCATGTTGTGAATATGTTTTATTACCATTGGTTAATAAAGAAGCTACTTTGGCCTATGGCAGGGCAGAATATTGGTAGGCAGGAAAACTAAACTGAATGCAGGGAAAAAGAAGGCAGAACCATGGAGGCACCATGTCATGGGTGAAGGAGAAAGATGCCAGAACTTTACTGGTAAGCTACAGCCACATGGCAGTACATAGACTAATAGAAATGGGTTAATTAGATGTAAGAGCTAGCTAGAAATGTGCCTGAGCCATTGGACGAACAGTCTTGTAATTAATATAGTTTCTGTGTGATTATTTGGGAATGGGAAGCCAGAAAAGGATAGTGCAGTCTCTTATTATAATAACCCATGTACATAAATCTGATAAAGCTGTGTTTCCATCCTGGGATATGCTGTTCATGAAGATTTCAACTTGTACATGCTCATGTAGGGTTGTTGTGCTGTTATGGAAGAAGCTTAGCTTTCTGGGAAAATAAACAGGTAAAGGGAACTCTTTCTCATCCTGCAAAACTTAGCTCGGTATTATTGTTCCTGGAATGGAACAGGTCTGACTACTGTCTCTCTAGGGTGTTTTTCTCCTCCACAAAGCTGTATACTTGTCTTCTTCCAATGTAATTATCTGCCAATATGCGCTTTTCTTCAGTAGACAGTGAAACAATTGACAACCAGACAACTTCTTTTCTCTCTTTTTCATAGCACACTTTTTACCATATTGTGCACTGTGCTTGTAGAATGTTCAGAGTGTGTTATGGCAGCAAAAATTAACTTAAGGTATGAGTTTCATGGAGATAGTACTGCTTACAGACAAAGCTGGACTGAGGACTTTGCCTTTGGGTATGTCTTTAATTTTAGTTTTATTTTTTAATGTATCTGAATATGTTCCTTTTTTGTGTGTCTGAAGAATCCAGAAGAGGATGTCATTCCACTTGGAACTGGAGTTATGCATGGCTGTAAGGCATCTTGTGGATGCTGGGCATTGAAAATGGATCCTTTGCAGGAACATCCAATGTTGTTAACCACTGAGCCATCTCTCCACCCATCTCTCCACTATGTCTTTAATACTGTGTTCATAAAACACTCTGATTAGTTTTCCCCCACATATTGTGTGGTATGCCCATTTATTTTATGCCTTCTTGTTAAAAGGGACTGTAGATTCATGGACCGTGAAGTTCCCAGTCTTCTCCAGAGAATATTCACTACCAGCCAGAACCCGTCCCTCTGTAAACACATGCATCCTCCAACATTTTGCTTTGCAACTTGAGGCCAGATACCCTGTCATATTCAGGACACACTGTTCAGATGGCCTTAAGCAATATGCAATATCAGAGGCTGTGGGGAAGTCAGCTGCCAAATAGAAAATTTCCAGAACCAATTTTAAGGGAAGTGTCTCAATACCTTGCAGAAGGAGATACTGTTTACCTGGAAACATAATTATTTTTATGGATAGAAGATACCTTAAGGGCCCCCTCTGTGTTCTTTCTTTGCCACTGAAAATCATAACTTCTGAAGCTTAATATTTCTTTTTTTCCCTAAATTCCCAAAGATAGATTTTGTGAACATTTTTTTAAGTATTTCATTGCATTATATTGGCACCAAAAATATGCTTCTGAATAAAATTTTTCTTTTTAAATTAAAACAGCTTGTTAGAGAGTAGTATGAGTGACCCTAATACCTGCTTCCTTCCTAAATTCTACTTAAGAGGTCAGGACAGGAAGTCATAGGAAGTGAAAATGTGATTTAAGCTGTGGGAAATTAACATACTCCAAAGTCCATTAAGAGGCTAATAATCCTGGTTACTGACGGTGGGTGCAAGAGAACATCAGCCAGTCCCATCTTGCTATAAAGAACCATTTGTCACGAGTCACACTCCAGCACTTCAATGTACAATGAACATTTTCCTGTGACATCCCGAGACACCTTGCTTCTCCCATGTTCCTTCAGGCCAAGTTACAGATTTAGGTTTATAGCTGTGATAAACACTGACCAGTGAGAAAAGGAAAGCCTGATAGATTTTGTGGGCATCTTGTTTGCCTTATTAAAGAAACAGAAAGCAAGCTGTTTCCTTGGCTAGGAGAACATTGTAGTTTCTGGAAGAAATCCTTAGAGAAGTGAACTTGTGAGTGAAGTTCCCATGGCCAACAAATCATATAGTGAGGGCATGATGGGAGGAGGGGCTGCTGTGAGTATCCGAACTTGAGCTACCCTGTCTGGACTTAGGGCTATGTCGTATGTTTCCATAGTTAAGTCAGATTGTATTAGCACTTTATGTTATTTGATGTTGATCCATTTTTTTAGACTTATGCAGTGTTTGCTGCTAACATGAGTATTATGCATAGTTTGTAAAGAAAGATTGTTGTTTACTGTATTGTAGCCTAGGGATTCAAGGTCCTGAGGGCATGGTTGATTCTGAAGAAGGCCCTTCTTTTCCAGGTGGCAGAGAGTCAGTTTTTCAATGCATCCCCCCAGAATGCAAAAAAGTGAGTGTCCTTCATGTGAGCCCCAGTCTTATTCTTGAATGTTACAACATCATCTATTTAGCCATTTAATGCTCCATTTTTTTAGAGCCATCAAATTAGGAGTTGGGACACTATTAGGAGTTCAACAATATGAACTGATTTAAGTGGAACACGAAATTTAGTTCACTGCAGTAAGTGATTCAGAAGACGGTGAATTAATGAAGATACCTACAAGTAAGTTGCTCTAAATTTTATATCTGCTGAATACAAAGGTACTTGGAAAGGGAAAATGTCTACTTCTGAAAACCCTGCTACTGCAGGCCCAAGGAGTGAGTGACACAGAGAGTAACTGCAAACATTCATTCAAACTTTTGTTGATTTTACGTAGGAAATTTTACTGATTCTTATTCAGTGGCTACTGTGACTCAACCATAGAGCAATTCTGGGGTGTTAGGATGATTTGATACTTTCTGGAACTCTTGCTAAATCCCTAAAATGTAAAGCAGTAAGATTAAGCTGAAGGTGGTTTATTATCATGCATGGGATGATGTAAATGAATGTGGCATCACAAGAAATTTGACATATGAGTTTCTGAGTGCTCAGTGGCGAAACAATAATTCACAGTCATACACATGATGAATCAAGGTGTTTCTGACAGCATTTGCCTATATTGTATCCAGCAACTTCCCTTCCAAGCAAACATGCATACTGTACCACACATATCATCATGCCATGAAGTGCCAACAAAGGCTGTTGGAAAAACCTCAATTCAGATTTCTAATGTTATGAATTTTAGTGTTTCTACTGTACTTACAAAGGTTTTTGCTCTTACAGAACAATGATAATTTAATTACAAAAAAGAATATTTTGTACTCAATATTTTCTTACTAAACTTAGACTGTAAGTATCAAATTCATATATCTATTTATATCTAATAAATTGTGTTATATGAGAATTTTTTATTTAAAAATTGTTGCTTGACGGCCTGGTGGTGATGGCACATACCTTTAATCCCAACACTTGGGAGGCAGAGGCAGGCGGATCTCTGTGAGTTCATGGCCAGCCTGGTCTACAAGAGCTAGTTCCAGGACAGGTTCCATAGCTACAGAGAAACCCTGACTAAAGAAAAAACAAAAACAAAAACAAAGCAAAACAAAAAAAATAACTAAAATTGCTGCTTGAGTTGCTGGTTTGAGTTTTATTAAAAATGTTTTAAAATGAATATGGCTTGGAATTAGGACAGAGCTTCCAAGAAGTTTTGAAGTAATCCCAAACACACTGTTGCCATTTTGTACAATGTATTTATACAAGCAATGTTTCTCTTATTGATGATTATAAAATATAAATATCAGTTAACTCTGGAAATACTGAAGTGTCAAATACCAAGCAATATTTAATTCTTTCCATAAAAATAAACAAATGCATCCATCTCAAAACTATGTAAATTTACTTTCATCTTTAATAAGTGATCAAATTATGTGTATACAAAATCATCTTAAAATGAATTTCTTTGTGATTTATTATCCATATATGTTTGACTTATGCCTTTATTTCATATACTTATTGGCATTTATTATCTGAAAAGGTTTTGATGGGGGAAAAATTTAAAAAGCCTTAATTGGACTACAAAAATGTCTGAGCAGTTAGCAATGTTCACTGCTGCTGTAGAGAACATAGGCTCAGCTCCCAGGAGCCACATGGCAGCTCACAGCTGCCTGTAACTCTGGTTTTAAGGAATATGACACATCCTTCTGACCTCCATGGGCACCTGGATGCATGAAGTTGACATAAACTCATGCACACGCTCATGCGTGTGCACACAAACATACACACATGAGCAAATAATCTTTAAAAATTCCCTGGTCTAAACTATTTATACATAAAAAATGACTTTTAAAAATTTATTTATTTATTTCATTTTGTTTTTTAGACAGAGTTTCTCTGTTGCTTTAAAGCCTGTGCACTTAAGGAAATTGATTTAAGGCATAAATGATTAATGACCATGAGGGAAGAGAAAGTCAAAAGTGTATCACTAGGAATATTTATTTTATTTCATTTGTTGTTTTAATTTAATTTCCCATTTCTACCACAGTTATCCCTCCCACACCTCCTCCTGCCCCATCTTGTTTTTCCCCAGACCACCCCCAATCGACTCTCCCCAACAGATAAGGGTTCTCATGGGGAGTCAACTAAGTCTAGCACATTAAGTTGGGTCAGGACCAAACCCCTCTCCAAGACATTTAGGCTGACCATGGCATCCAACCATAAGGGATGGGCTCCAACAAGCTAGCTCATACACCAGGGATAGATCCTGGTTCTACTGCTGGGGAACTTATAAACACTGCCAGTATGTAGCAGGATACAAGATTAACTCAAATTAAATCAGTAGCCCTCATTTACACATATGATGAATGGGCTGAGAAAGAAATCAGAGAAACATCACCCCATTACCCTTTACAATAGCCACAAATAGGATAAAATATCTGGGAGTAACCCTAACCAAAGAAATGAAAGACTTGTGTGACAAGAACTTTAAATCTGTGTAGAAAGAAAATAAAGAAGACACCAGAAAATGGAAAGATATTCCAAGCTCTTGGGTAGGTAGAATTAACTTAGCAAAAATGACAATCTTACCAAAAGCAATCTACATATTCAATGGAATGCATATCAAAATCCCAGCAAAATTCTTCACAGACCTTGAAAAACAGTACTCAACTTCATATGGAAAAGCAAAATACTCAGGACAGCCAAAACAATCATGTACAATAAAAGAACTTCTGGAGGCATCACAATCCCTGACTTTAAACTCTACTACAGAGCTACAGTACTGAAAACAGTCTGGTATTGGTATATAAACAGACAGAGGACCAATGGAACTGAATTGATGACCAAGATATTAATCAACACACCTATGAACACATGATTTTTGACAAATTAGCAAAAATATAAAATGGAAAAAAGAAAGCATATTTAACAAACAGTGCTGGCATAATTGGATAACAACATGTAGAAGACTGAAAATAGATCCGTATCTATCACCATTTACAAAACTCAAGTCCAAATGGATCGAAGACCTCAAAACACAGCCAATCACACTGAACCTCACAGAAGAGAAAGTGAGAAGTACACTTGAATGCTTTGGCACAGGAAATCACTTCTTAAATATAACCCCAGCAGCACAGACACTGAAAGAAACAATTAATAAATGGGACCTCCTGAAACGGAAAAGCATCTGTAAAGCAAAGAACACAGTCAACAAGACAAAACAGCAGCCTACAAAATGGGAAAAGATCTTCAACAACCCCACAGCAGACAGAGGACTGATCTCCAAAATATAAAAAGAACTCAAGAAATTGGTCATCAAAAGAACAAATAATCCAATAAAAAATGGAGACCCAAACAAAGAACTCTCAACAGAGGAATCTAAAACGGCTGAAAGACACTTAAGGATGCTCAACATCCTTAGTCATTGGAGAAATGCAAATTAAAATAACCCTGAGAATCCATCTTATACCTGTAAGAATGGCCAAGATCAAAAACACTGATAGTAACTTATGCTGGAGAGGTTGTAGGGTAAAGGGAACACTCCTGCATTGCTGGTAGGAGTTCAAGCTCATACAGCTCCTTTGAATATCAGTATGGCAATATCTCAGAAAATTAGGAAACAACCTTCCTCTAGACCTAGTAATACCACTTTTGGGTATATACCCAAAGGATGCTCAATCATGCCACAAGGACATAAGCTCAGCTATGTTCATAGCAGCTTTGTTTGTCATAGCTAGAACCTAGAAACAACCTTAATGTCCCTCGACCAAAGAATGGATAAGGAAAATGTAGTACATTTACACAATGAAGTACTACAAAGTAGAAAAAAATAATGACATCTTGAAATTTGATGGAAAATGGATGGATCTAGAAAACATCATATTGAGTGAGGTAATCCAGGCCAAGAAAGACAAATATCATATGTATTCACACATAAGTGGCTTTTAGACTTAAAGCAAAGAAAACCAGCCTACAATTCACAATCCCAAAGAACCTAGACAACAATGAGGACCCTAAGAGCTACATACATGTATCTAATCTACATGGGAAGTAGAAAAAGACAAAATCTCCTGAGTAAATTGGGAACATGAGGACCTTGGGAGAGGGTTGAATGGGAGGGTAGGGTAAGGGAGGGGATAAGAGAAAAAATGTATAACTAAATAAAATCAATACAAAAAGAAATCACTTATATCTTAAATCAAATTTAACTCAATATCCATGGTTTTACTTGGCAGCTCTAATGTGGATGTTTTGATGACAGGGTATAAATTGTAATTGTTGATGTTCCATGTTCTTCTGGTGTCTTACTGGAAAAACCATTTTTATTTATAGATGACAGTAAAAATGGAAAGGTAGTCAGGTTTTCTTAGACTCCTGCTTATATTGGGTCTAGGGAATTTAGATTATGTGTAGCACACTTTTGCTACAATGGTTAAGATAATAAATGTTGTTTTATGGACATAAGATTCTGTTGCAAATACTCATTTCTGCTATTATGTTTTGAAATGTTCCCTAGATAATACACATATATGAGTACACATGGCTGCAACAAAAAGAAAGCAAACACAGAGGTAGACAGACACGACACCAAGTTTTGCTCGTAAGTTGTTTTCTGACCTTTGATTAAGAAAAAATTAAAGGAATTATTAAGAGTAGTTTGAATTTGTAGTCTCAGAAAATCTCCTTAATGTTTCATTTCTGATCTCATAATGCAATAGTTGATTAATTTGTATAATGCTGTAGAAAAATCATGACAATCTTCACCCCCCAAGGTAGTCCACACAACAATGTTTTAATAAAGTGGAAATATCCTTTTAAATGGAACAACAATGTGTAGAAATAGCAGAAAATGGTGGACAGCAAATAATTCTGTTGGGAATGAATAACAAGAGCCATTGTTCTAGTGTCAAGAAGATTGTGACTTATAAGTGAATTTACTGCAAGGAAAACCTCTGCATTTTTAATTTGAACAAAAATTATATAAATAAATAATCACACAAGTAGTATTGAATCATAAAAACAGGGGCATACAAATAACATTTGTGAATTGATAGCATATCCGGTACAATTAATTAGAAGCATTAGATTCAAATTCATGACATAGACAATTTACTGGAATACATCTACAGAGCTCAGACAAAAGGGTAAAAGCTGTATAAATGGGGAAATGATTCAAGTGCTATGGATATATTATATGAAGAGACAGAAGAACTTAGGAATAGAGTCTATAATAAATAACATTAGCAATTTTTGTAATGAAAGTGTCATAGCTAAAGAAGTATGTGAAAAGTTTTCTTATATAGTTGTATTCATCAGGCAATTAATGTGTAAGCATCAATGTAAATTAAAGACAAGGCTAGTTTCTAGGAAATAATAAAATAAAATTTACTACTTGTTGCTATGTTTAATTGGCCAAATTGATTTTTGTGAATGAAATGTAAAGCAAGATTGTTTAAGAGACATTGAAATAAAATAAAATGTGGCAAAATATCTGAATTTAAGACCCCCAGTTACTAAAATGCCTTTTAGCTAGACTGTTACATAGAATCTACCCTTATATATTTTGATGATGATGATGACAATAACATATCAAAAACTGCCCTAAATTATCTTGAACAAATCTTAATTATCACAATGAAATAAGAATAGTATAATTTAAAAATGAGAGCTACAAAGAAAGCTAATAATTTTATAACAATTACAGAAAATGGGGGATTTTTGATACATATTTTAGCTCCCACAATAGAATTACTTAAATAGCAATAAAATTTTGTGTCAAATCTAAATATGTAAAAATTGTGTAAGAAGAATTCATAAGATGGAAAAAACCAAAGAAAAAGATAGCAACCTTTATTTTCTGAATTATACTACAGAAACTGGGTGACTGAGGGAGAGTGATTTATTTTCTGAATTATACTACAGAAACTGGGTGACTGAGGGAGAGTGATTTATTTTCTGAATTGTGCTACAGAAACTGGGTGACTGAGGGAGAGTGATTTATTTTCTGAATTATGCTACAGAAACTGGGTGACTGAGGGAGAGTGAGAAATTGTGAGCAGGCAGTTATAGAAATCAGTCTTTAATAACTACAACAAAATGCTACTTACTGCTCTATTTGAAATAAATAATAATTGGATGCATAGGATCAGAAATAAAGTTGAAATTTTAGATGCATGCCATCCAAGCTATTGAAGCTTTGGAAAAATAAATTTAAATTGTATAGCCCCAAATAAAGAAAAATATATTTAACTTGTATAGCCCAGAATAAAATAGAACAGAAAAATGAAACAAAACAATTTTTCTTTAAGAGACAGAATCTTGCTATGCTGTTCAGGCTGTATTTGAACTGATGATTCTCTTGCTTCAGCTTCTGAATTCTGGGATTACTTATGTCTGCCACTACACCAAGCTCAAAAAGTTTTTATATCAGAAATACGGTGCATGAAGATAGAGGTTTCCAAATTAAAACAAATCACTTTCTAATTTAATAATTTTTCAAACTAAATGTGAAAAGTAATATGAAGTACAGATATTTTACAAAATTTGATTTAGTTCTAAAATAAAACGTAGCCTGATCTTGGATATCCTTGGGTATGTCTCTTCGTTTTCTCCCTCAGCTTCAACCTCACTAGGGTCTCACTACAGTAATAAAAACAGACTGATAGAGTGGGCAGTGTTTGCACTTCTCTGGGTACGCACGTAAAAGTGCAATATTTCAAAGCCAGGGCCTGGGTTGCCTTATTCAGAATGAGTTTTTGCTAGTTCCGTCTATTTAACCACTGCTCAAGCATACTTGACCTACTTTCAGGAAGTAATGTTTAATACTAGTCTTGGTTTCTTTTTCTACTTAAATTTGGATTCTTTCCCCATATAATTGGATAAATAGCTTTGATTTTACAATTTTTCTGCAGTCTTCTTATTAAAGCTCTTATTACAAAGAGCCCAAAGCATCCTAACATTATACTAGCTTTTTTTTTGTCTCAAGCTGTGAGGCTTTAATTTAATTAAAAAATGCCCACATGGAGACATAGCTATCATATTTTATATTGTAGATGAGCATGCTCACCCGCACACTGGCTTGAGGACTTGTGTGTTTCTCTCTACCTGTGTGGCTGCACCTCTAAGAATGGGATGTACTAGCCATCACCCTAGACATTTCCATCTACTATACAGCGTATTAAAAGCCTCCCTTCCTGCCGACTCTGATGTAGTGCAGCCAATGTTCACAGTAACATAGCCAATGATGTGTACAACAAGCACACATTTCCCTTGTCGGCTTGTAGATGTGCTGCCTTTGAAATGATGTCAATCCAGGCACAGCGTTTGTTAGAGAATTCCAGAGGCCAATGATCCATATTTCCCAGTGATGCAGAAAAGTCCAAACTACCTGTTTATGAAAGCCAGCAAACCCTGTAGCCGTGTATTAGCACCTCCCTAGTTGATCAGTTAGGAGTTTCCATTCCCAATAAGTGCAAAATGCTTAGCATCCCCGACATTCACAATGGAAAAGTGATTCAGGATTTATTTTCAATAAGTAGAAAGACATTATGCTCACCAGACTAACTATACTCCAGTAACAGGACAACTAGCTTGAAAGAAAGGACTCCTTCTAATTTAATTCTTTTATTATATTGTCCTATGTCTTCTAGAACTGCCACTGAATAAGCTTTGGGGCTGTGTATGGCACAAATGGGGCCTGAGCTGTGATCAGTCAGTTTAATGCTAGTCAATTGCAGAACTCAGGGTTTGAGATGCCAGCCAACAAAATGATCAAACTTGTCACAACAAAAAAGGATTTTCTGGGATTAGAAAAAAAATAACTTCTAATCTTTCTATGACTGATCCAAAAAATTCATTTCAAAAGTCCCTGTCAATTTTTCATGAAAATGGACAAGAAGTATAACATAAGAAGGACCACTAAGGTCTGGGTTATCACATGATATTCACATTCTTCTATTTCAGTCGGACGTTTTTGTTTCCTATGTATTTCAGAAGTAGTACTGGCATTGAAGCCAAAGGTATCATGTTAAAAAGTCAAGAGTCTGGAAGCATCTTGAGCAGAAAGCAACAGGAAAGCACTGGTGTCCTGAAGGCTCATCAGAAGGGCACCAGTAAGCGTGGAACTTGCAGGCAGGGGGTGTTTCAGTTTATAGGGAAATCTGTTTATTCTGTCATTTCTTAGAACCTTCCAGGGAAAATCCACATTTGTTATTACTGCTTTTAAAACCCACACTAAGAAATTTGGAAACTTTTCTGTTTTAAATTTATGCTTCTCTCTTACAACACATCTAGATGGCAACCTCCTCTTCCTCTACTCCTCCTAGGTCCCTGTACCTTCAGGGTTCCCCAATGCAATAAGATTAGGTACAAACCCTCATATTAGGGTTGGATGAGGCAACCCAGGAGGGGGGAAATGTCCCAACAGTAGGGCAAAGAGTTAGAGACACACACATTCCCAAGCGAAACAACCATAACAGATACGCAGAGAACCTAGCTCTGACCCATGCCACTTCAGTCTCTGTGAGCGCCTATGAGCCCTGCTTACTTGTTTCTGTGGGCTGCTTTCTCCATGTGTTCTTGACTTCCCTGGCTCGTACAATCCTTCCTCCTCCTCTTATTCTGCAGGGTTCATTGAGCTCTGCCTAGTGTTTGGCTGTGGGTCTCTGCATCTGCTCCCATCAGCTACTGGAGAAAACCTCCCTGTTGACCATTGGTCTAGGCTGTGATCTACAAATATGACAGAATATCACTAGGAATCATTTCATTGGCTTTTTTGATTTTGGACAGTCATCTTTGGTTCTATCCCAGGTCTCTGGGATATTCAGAATCTGGTTCCTGGTCATCCATGCAGTGTCAGACATGGGAACTGACCAATTCCAGTGTGTCAGTGTTTGTTTTATATTATTGTATTTTGTTTGTTATATATTATTTTTTTTAATCATTTATAAGACTGTTTGTTTTCTAATGAGAGACAGAAAGAGAATGGATCCAGGAGGAACTGGAAGGAGTAGAGGGAGTGGAAACTGTAATCAGTATACATTATGTGAGAAAAGAATCTCTTTTCAATAAAAGGAAAAATATATAACAGCAATAATAAGATAAATAACTTATATACAACATGAGAACCTCTCTCAAATGATTTAAGTAAAATAAGCTCTGCATGTATGCAATTTTTGAACAGTAAACACAAACATGAGTAGACATAACCTATGCTGTAAGAATAGATAATGTCTGGGAGATAGAATCAGTTGGAAGGGATGCATGGAACTTTCTGGATTATAAAGGTTTTAGCTATCATGTGTGATTCAAGGGTTTTCTTTTGTTTTCAAATGCACTCAAATGTATATGTCTGTTTTTGAGTACGTGTCCACGAATACAGGTGCCTATGGAGATCAGAAGAGCACATATGAGCCTTCGAAGCTGGAGGCATGAAGATTGTGAACTGCTTGACAGATTGCTGGGGACAGAACTCAGCTACTCTGCCAGAGCAGTACGTGCTGTTCCCACTAAGCCATCTCTTCAGCCTCTCTGGTTTAAGTGAGTGGTAGGAGTCATGCAGCTTCCTTGGGGAACATGACAGAAAACAGCACCAGCAGCTTTCTTTGTGGTGAAACCCCTGGACACCCTCACTCATTTGACAAGGACCTGTGGACAGTTTTCTGCATAATTCTGGACATGACCCTCGGAGCATGTGTGCTGTGTGTCTCCCTTGCGTTCACCATGCTAGCTACACTGCTGGCCTGATTGCACCACAGTATCATGAAGGTGAATAATACATATTTACATAATTGCTCCGGAAAAAAATGATTTTAACCAGAAGAGCTTTAAAGAAATGTTATTGAATAGATGGTATGAGGAGTTAATGGGAACATTCAAGGAACAGGAAATGAAGCAGAATCATAGAAACCTAAATGTGCCAATACCCCAAAAAGGTTAGGGAGACAGACATAAGGACAAGGATTAATAGCATCCACTATTATGTGTGAGTTTCTGAGTTATATTGACTGTAGGATAAATGGAAAACCCTGGCATGCCCCCAGAGGGTTAGAGAGGTAAAATGTGTAGAATGGATTGATCCAGCTCTGGCTGGTGAGTTGATCATGAGAACTCTGACCTTACCAGGTGTAAATATTAAACACAAGAGATAAAACTGTCGCTACCCTGCAGGGTGCTGTAACTGCATGTGCTGCCAACTGGGCACACTGTTCTACCTGGATTTGCCTGGTTAGAAAAGTTCCTTTGTAGTTTGCAAGACTAATTATGCTTCTGATGATAGAGATATAGATCAAAAGGGTAATGGCTACCCATGGGGAACATGGAGGTTGGAAGGGAAAGAGATAGGGAACAAACTGGTAATTATTGCAAGCTTTTTTTTTTTTTTAGAAACTTAAGAAACAGAAACTGGTTGTAAAACTGCTCATGCAAAACTGTTCGAATAAAGACAGTTCAAGTTCTCTGGACTACTTGCTTGAATGACAAGAGGTAGTCGTGATCATGACTTCTTGACACTGACTCTACCCCTCCACATCCCAGGTCCCTAAACCAGTCTAGAGTAAGATCTCCAGCAATGTAGAGAGGAATTTCACAGGTGTGTATGACTATCAAAGTAGCCAAGAAAGCATGTGTGTGCCGTTTGTCTTATGTTCTTTTATTGCAATTACAAAAACCCCACCCACCTGCTAAAACAGACAAACAAATAAACAAATAAAACAAAATAAGCCTTCAGTTAGGAGCCACTGGCTGCTGCTGGAGTAAACTCCCAGATACCATCTCCTAAGTGCTATTCAGCTTTCTCTGCTAAGCCATTTGGAAATTTTTCTGTGGAGATAGTGTCACAGTATGCTTTTCTCAACATCATGATTTACTGGTACCCAGTGACCACTTCACTGTCCCCTCTGTAGATATGTTCTGAACCACCCAGCTAGTCGAGTCTTCATTTTGGCTCCTTATCTGAGAATTTTGACACTCAGCCTACTGTGCCAGCCTCAACTGTTGACACAGTCCCTTGTAAGACCTTTATTCATTTCTGCCACAAAGAGTCTCTGATTGCTGGGCATGTTTTTGTAGTGCTGTGTAGTGGTTACTGATATGGGAACTAGGATTCAGATCTTCCCTCTACCTGTGTGAATTTTAATTTTGCTGAATTATGCACAGCTTAGTGCTTCAGTTTTCATTTATGGAAGCTGCAAAAATTTGAATACTAAGTACCAACCTTGTAGGATTTTCTAGATATTAAATGTTTATAGCTTATAATAGAGATTGATACAACCTGTGATATGTGTTAGTTAATCATCGTTAAATATTTTCATTTGTGCTCCTGTGGAATTGTTATTCCCTTCCTCTCTGCTCAAATGAATAAATGAATAAATTTATTTTATAATAAAATAAATCGTCATCTCTCAACTCCTCCATACCCTCAAGAAGAGCCTGTTAGTCAGCATGCTTTGACAACATTTTATACAGCAATGTGTAGGAGCATTTTCTTATTGGAATATAATTGTTGGTTTATGAATCTCTCTCCCACACTAATTGTAGGCCTTCCTGTGGCAGGAATCTTATTCATCTAGAACATTTTTATAGGTTTTGTTTGTGTGTATGTGTGTGTCCAGAAGACAATTTGTGAGATTTGGTCTCCTCTCCCACCATGTGGGTTCTGGGGGTGGAATTCAGATAGTATGAAATATAAAACAGTATAAGAAGATTGGGAAAAGTCTTGGAAGCAAGTAAGTTTTTCTCCTGAGGTATCTCAGTGGCCCAATTTTTCCCTTTCAGTAACCAGTTCATAGTTTTTAATAAATGTTGAATAAATACACAAATAGTTTGTAATTTAGTCCAGTTTAACTTTTCAGTTTCACAGCATTTCAAACTTCAGGACCGACCCTGTACTATACCCTGAAGGCATAGGCTGCTAAAGTTAGATCATGCTATAGATGGCAGACCAAGGCAAGGACCGACCCTGTACTGTACCCTGAAGGCATAGGCTGCAAAAGTTAGATCATGCCATAGGATGGCAGACCAAGCCACGTGCAAGCAATAACTACTTGAAGAATTTTCAGAGGAAATTATTGTGGTGAACGCCATCCAATAGACTGTGGTCTAGCAACCTTTGGTTTTAGGTTTATTAATCAGTTTCTCATTTTTGTTACTAGGGGGCTTTTAAACCTCAAATACAGAAAAATGCACAAGACAGCGGCACTGATGCCCTGTCCACATTGTCTCAAAGGCTACTCTCCTTGGTCCTTCTCACTGTTGGGTTCCCAGTGTCTTTGCTGTGAGAGGGCCAGGGAAGGAGAGATGAGCTTGACAGGAATGCTACTTCTCTGAGGTAGCTACTGATCTGTGCAACTTAATTTCAAAGTGACGAATTGCAGGGATCTCGGAGGTGATGGACCAATAGTGATCTGGATTTTCAGAGAGAAAATTTGGTAAGATATATATATCACCAGAGACAAAGACAAAAAGGTGTAGGGTAACCTTCCCTGGGATAAAACATCTAACTCCAAGTAACTTAAGCTAGATTGAAAGGAGAATAAAGAGGGCAAGTGGGGTACAGGTAAAATTTAAACATATTGATAAGTCATCAATTTGCAACACTAGTAGACATTTACTAAACAAATTAAAGCATCCATACTCTTCTTTCTGTGGGAAGCCAAGAAGAATATAGAAATTTCTTGGTTAATAAATGTACAACACATGCACCATAGCCTTTAGTTCTTCACTTAGATGTGGTAAATGTTTATTATTTCTTTTTGTGGGAAAAAAACCCATGCTAAACATAAATTTCCATTATCATATATATTATAGTATTTGAAATGTAATAATGAAAGTGTGCTCTTACACTGAAGAACTGTTTTGTATAACATGCCACATATTAAATACATGCATAATATATGCACTCTATGTCTTTCAAGTAGATGATGTATGAAAAGATGTCAGGTGCTCCATCTTTCACACATGATCTCAGAATTCTTCTAAAGCCTTATTACAGCAGATCACACACTCAATCTTACCAACTGTTTTTATCTACTTGCATATGTGATAATTTAAACAGAGTGTCTCCCAAGGACTCATCTTCTGAATGTGTGGTTCTCAGCTGTAGCACTATTGTAGAAGGCACCCTGCCTGGTTTCAGTTGGTTGTTGTTGTCATGCTTTTTCTGCTTCCTGGTGGGTTATAGTGGAATCGCCTCTGTTGTGTCCTCCAACCACCATGAACCACGCTGCTCTGCCATGCTTGCCTGTGATGGGTCGAAGCCCTTTGACAACTTGCAGCCAAAATAAATATCACCTCCAAAATAGTCATCTCTACCAGGTCACAGCAATGCACTATAATGAATACTATACTTTTTCGTCTTAATAATGCTTCTGTCAGTAAGCAATGTACTAATAAAGATATTTTATTTTAATAGATGTGCTGGTAATACAGTTTTGAATAAGTGAGAATCCTCTGTCATGTATATTCAGGATGATGTCACACTGCCTGAGGGGTTAGGAATGAGAGTTTTGCACACACACCAAATCTTACTCAGAGGAATCCAGGAGCACATTGTCTGGTTTGGAGCATCATGATTAGTTTACTGTTAGCAAGCCATTAGAATGTTAGCCTTTTGTACACAGTGCATTCACACACGGTGCATCCTGATATGCATCATGCTTGTAGCACAGATGTGCCGATTCTAGTGGACTGAGGAGTGCTCTCATTTGAGAGTATTTGTTCATGACAGCATATCACATTGAGAGGGAACCCTTCTCTTTGGGTTACAGAGAACCCCCAATCTGAGAAAATGCAGCCAGAGCCAGTGCTTTTATAAAGCTGATGAAGGTACTGCTAAGTTTGACCTTGGCAACTTAACTCTTGGGTTGCATTTTATTCTTCACATTAATGGCATAATTTCAAAGTACTGGTTTCCAATTTCTCTGAGAACTTTTTTTTTTTGAGGCAACGGAAAGACTGTGCTATTTGAAAACAGCAAATAAAGGGAGCATCGCTCATTACTACAGCAGCATCTCGAGGACGCGTTTAAAATTCATTATTTTTGTTGTCCTGTTCATGTATGTAACAGCCATGACTGAAGAAAGTTGTATGGATTTGAAAGAGAACAAGGATGGCTATATGGGAGGGCTGGGAGGGAGGAAATGGAGAGAAAAATGATATGATAAGATTAGAATCTCAGAAAATGAATGCTTCTTTTTTTTTTAATCCAGGTATTTTTTTTTCAAATTTAATTTCTGTTCCATATAATCCAGACCACTTTAGAGGGGTAAAATTTGTATGTTCAAATAAAGATTAGATGTAGCAATACTTTTTGCTTTTCCTTCCTATGGGAAAGATAACAAAACATGTTTCCAACTGCTGCTGTATCACGTCTCCACGAACTGTCACAACACTTGGGCTTTTTCACAGGTCTCAGGAAAGGGTTCTCAGTTCTGCCAATGCAAGAACTCACAAATTCATGGGCTTATATCTCTGCAAATTTGAGATCTGAAGTGGGCTTCACAGCCTAAGATTGTAGTGTTGGTTGTTCCTTCTGAAAGCTTTTGGGGAAAAATATCCCCCCATCCCACCCCTGACCCTGCCTCATTCATTGGCTCTTGATCTTTACCTCTAATGTCAAAATTAGTAGTGTTTCCTTTTCAAATCTTTCTGACTCAGCTGCCTTTCTCTTCCAAGTTTAAGCTCTAGTGGGCACGTTGGACCATGCTGGGTAGGTCAGGCCAGTCTCCCACCTTAACATCCTTAAACACACCTGCAAAGCTGCACACCACATATTCATTACTTACCTATTGATGTGATAATGTGCCTGGCAAGGGCAACCTAAAGGCGGGCTCTCTTTTGTCTGTGGTTTGAAGGGAACAGTGCAGGGATAGGAGGATAGGAAGTGGGGCCTTGGAGGCAGGTTGTTCCAGGGAGGCCGGAGTGCGCAGCTAATTACATCCCTGCTTACTAGGAAGGAGAGATGGGTTCTGGCAGCTAGCAGGCGTCCTCCTTTTTCTTTTTCACTCACTTTGAAACTCCATCCTGTAGAATGACACCACCTACATTCAACCTCCTTCCTCATCTTCATTTGGAATGGCCCCACAGAGACACCCAAATATGTGCTTGGTTGGTGTTCTCATGCTCCGTATTTTTAATATTATTTTTTGAAGTAGATCCCATGTGTTCTAAGCTATTCTTAAATGTGCAATGAAGGTGAGGGTGACTTTAATCTGATCCTCCTTCCTCTGTCTCTGAGTACTGGATTACAGGCATGTGCCACACCCCTCATTGTTGAGGTGCTGGGGATAGAACCCAGTGTATTGCATGCTATGCAATCATCCCTTCTACTGATCTATATCCACCATTCTACCCAGTTGCTCCTTGATGCAATCAAACTAATCACACTAACTGAAATTACACTCACCATTGCTGAGACCAGCGCACAGATATCTTAGGATTCTGCTGTTTCGTCAGGCTTAGGAGCTTACGATAGATGTTCAGCATTGTTTTCTCCTTATTGTGTGAAACACAGGTCATCATCTGAACAGAGGGCACATATTAAATATTCAGGTTACTGGACATACTGTTACAGGATAGCTACTGATAAAACTGACCTGTGAGTTCTTTTGTTATGTAACTGCAAGCTTCAGAGTCAAGCAGTGGGAGATTTTCTTTATGTGTAAAGCAAGGGCTTTTGTTTATTAAAATTCCTCTCTAATCAGATTTTTTTTTGCTAACACTTGAGGTGAGGAAACTGTTTTGTCTGATATTAATATTTTAGGATGTTTAGGTTTTCATAAGTAGCTGGAAGGCACCTCTAACTAAAACTTCAACTCTATTTTAATTAAAGTCTGTATACTGAGTTTAGTATTAGAGATAGAAGGCAGGAAAAAAAGCAGCCAGAAAGAGAAAATCTGTATGACATTAATGGAAACAATGTCAGTGTCTAAACATGGAGAATCTAAGAACTGTTGAGTGCCCAGTACATCATTTAATTAAAGAAGAATTTCAAGTATATATAATATTTAAAAAAAACACAGTATACATTTCAAGAATTAAGACATTTATATGAACAAATTTTAACTCATAGAAAATTCTAATATGAAGGAAGGAAGGAGTCTTAGACCTTTTCTTTGTTAGGCAGAAAGGATGAGGACAGCCCCTGAGGTATGACCTGGGTGTAGGAACAAGTGGCTAGCATCATCTGAAGAAGGTATGGGACATGCTGTCTCTTCATTAACCTGCCTTTTGTTTCAATATTCTAAATTATCAAAGGCAAAATCACCGTAAGTTTCTAAAAGAGCTTACAGAAAGTGTGTTTCCTGTTTCTTAGACCCACTGAAAAGGAAGAAACGAGGACATGAGTCACTGGTCTGTGAGGTAAAGGCACTTGTCTTGTGAGCTTGGTGACTTGAATTTTATCCTTGGAACCCAAGTAAAGAAAATGAAAGAAGCGGCTACTCAAAGCTGTCCTCTGACCTAAACACATGTGTGACAAGATACGTTCCCCCATGCCACCTCCATCACAACTGAAAAATTAAAAATTCTTTTGTTTTCTTGAGAATGTGGCAGATATCTTCCACATAATGGGTTCATATACACCATTTTGAAAGATTGTGAAAAATGTTTATTACTTTTCATTATTGCTATTTTCCCAATTATTTTTCTAAGACCACAGAAAGGAGAAAACTACTATTCCTCCTTTTCTGGCGCCATAAAGGCACATGGCGAACTGTTAAAATCTGAAAGTGGAGCTTGAGAGATGGCTCACTGAGTAAGAATGCTTGCTGCATGAATGAGAAGACCTGAAAGCCAAACATGTCCAAACATATAACCCATGTAGTCCTGCAATGCCATGTGTGGTGGGTGGGCTTCAGAAAGGGTGTGCTGGGCCTTGCTGCCCTCCATCCTCACTCTAGATTCAGTGAGAGGCCCTGTCTCAAAGGGAGAGGTAGAGCATGTTAGAAACATAGGCGTAGACAGGCATATGCACCTGTAGACACGTATGTGCACCTACCTCATACCTCATTCACGGTCACACAATGAATAAACAAACAAAAACAAACAAGTAGGAAAAAGACAAATGGGAGGAAAATGAGCAAATCATTTGTTGTAGCATCAACAAAATACATTTTTGGCAGATAAGCACTACGAAGGAAGATTATATCAAGTATAACCTGGAAATAGCAAGAACAACAGCAAAAATGACATAGGACATCATAAGAAATAAAATTTGAAGAATAAGCAAGACTAATTTTTTAATCGCAAAGGTAGCACGACTGTATTTTGAGTATTTATCAAAAATTGTTCACATATTTCAATATTTTGTGCCAATATACAAAGTAGGCGGTAAAAGAGTATGTTTATTGGCAGAGAATGAATAAGAATCATTTTTATTCATAAAGTATGTTCTTAGAACTATGCAATGGAGTTCTAACACTAACTCAAGATGAAAGCTTTAAAATAGTAGTAAAAGTCTTCCTGCAAGATACCCTGGAAGGATGCTGTAGAGATGAAGAGGGAGGTGACAGGAAGAAATGTGGAAATGCAAGAGACCAAACTGGAACTGACCTTCCTTCTTTCTTCCTCCCTCCCTCCCTCCCTCCCCCCCTCCCTCCCTCTCTTTCTTTCTTTCTTTTTCTTTTCTTTTTTTGAGACAGGGTTTCATTTAACCCAAACTGCCTTTTAATTGAAGAGAATCTGAGATGTATCTTGAACTCTTGATCATCCTGCCTCAAACTTTGATGTAGCAGGATTCTGGGCATACACCACCATGCCAAGCTTAAACTGTCTTTATTTTTAATAAGATTCTTGGGAATGTTATTTAGTTATTTTCCTCGTTTCACCTTAAAAGTATTCCTTGTCTTTGGGACTGCTGCTTAGAATGATAAATGGTCTGTGGTAGTAATGTAGTATAGAAAGAAGTTCTCTGGTAACACGCACACACACACACACACACACATACACACACACCACCACCAACAACAACAACCCGATTTGTACTGTCCAAATTATATGTTGAAAAATTATCACCAAAGCTGGTTTCCAGCTACCAGAGGTGTGGTTGTTTGAAAGAAAATGACCTCCATAAGGTCATAGGGAGTGGCACTATTAGGAAGTGTGGCCTTGCTGAAGGAACTGTGTCTTAGTCTTCACTCCTTGACAGTTTGAATGCAGAACTCCCAACCCCTACTGCAGCATCGTGTTCGCCCGTACAAGGCCATGTTTCTAGCCATGGTGATAATGGATTAAAAATTCTAATTGTAAGCCAGCCTTAATTAAATGTTTTCCTTTATGCCATTGTCATGGTGTCTCTTCATAGCAATAAAACTCTAAGACAAGTATTTTAATTAAATGTAGGATTTGAAAGAGATGATTGGAGTTGGCTCAAGTCAGCATCAGCACTTTGTTATCTGAGGTTCTAATGGTTTACTTTTGGACCCATTTATACAGAATAGTTAGATGTTATGGGAAACATGTTTTTCTTTCATTTTGTGAGCTTTCTAAAACCCTCGAATGGAGTCAAGGGAGTGTTGTGAATAGGATGGGCAATCAGATGTGTAAAAGCCCAGCCTATGTTTGAAGCATTGAACAGAGGAAATTTGTCCATGCCGCTAGCATGAAAAACCCAAGATGGGATTTAAAGTGCTAGGGGGTAACATGGTTAAAGTAAAAAGTGGAATTATTAGAGAGAACCCCCAGAGAACACCCCAGAACTGATTTCTGTAGACAACAGAGGTGAGACAGTAGGACAGAGACAGGTAGAGTCAGATGACAGTATGGTTCTGAGAAAGCATTGGCTAGGTGCTCTCTAAACATTCAGAGCAAAGGTTAGTCACCTGCGAAGGTTCTCATATGCTGGACATGCTCACCTCAATGGTTTCAGTCACTGTCCCTTGTATACAGCAGGGCCTTTTCCCCTTTGACAGACATTTGTGAAGGGGCACTTGATTGACATTTCACTGTGGTTGATGAATTCTCCTCTTCTATGATGCAAAATTTATAAACTCCATTGGGCAGGGATTATTACCTGCTTTGTTCACTGATATATTGCCAACACTTAGAATAATAAGTGGCATGTAGTGAGTGTTTCATAAATATTCATTGAAATAATTAACTGTAGCTCATATTGGCAAAGCCCTAATCATTCATTCATGCAGATGTTTATAAACAATTATTGAACACCACTGTGCTTTAAATCATTGCAGACATATTTATTCTCCTTGAAAAGGTTCTTTATGGAGTCTCAGTGGAATAGTGACAACAGAGTTTCCTTCAGTGAATTTTGAAGATTATAACAGATTTATGTGAATATATTGTGGAGGAACAGGGTGGTCAAGTAAGATACTTCATGTTGGAAGTGACTCTACCTACTTTTTAATTATTTGAAAGTTTTGTGAGATAAATAGATAAAATTTTTTTTTGCTAAAATAAAAGGAAATATTCATGCTTAGGACTTGTGCACTCGACCATAAGCCCAGCTGACCAAGTTAATGGATGTTATAAGAATTTAGGGAGAGTCCTTACCAAAGCATATGTTTAATACAGGAAGGGAGTCTTCAGGCACTAAAGAGATACATTTCTACTCCGGTCCTTGTTCAGCTTGAGCTGCATTTGTAGCTACTTAGAAATCAGCTGGTCAAGGGGAAGGATGTGTGCTTTCTAATTCTATGACATCAAAACAAGTGGGAGACTGGAGAGTGACGACTTGTGCCATGATGTTTCTCTTGGTCTCCCACAGTTGAAGGATTATTTCTGTTTTCAGTAAAAGTTTGATTGTAGTTAATGCATTATGAGGGACCTCTTTTTCATTCTGTCTGAGACTCTGTCCCCACTGCCCTTCCCCCCCCCCATTCCCAGGTTTCCAGGCGTTTTGTGGTGATGGGAAGCTGTTTTTTTTTCTTTTTCTGAAGACATTTGGACAGCACAGCCTTTCAAGACCAGACTCACAGCAGGATCTGAGGTCTTAGTTCAATAGAGGAAGACAGTTTATTCTAACACTGCACCCGTTTGCACCAGGGCCATTGACACTTTCATTTTTATTTGATAAGGGTGTCGATTCAGTTGTTCAAATAGTAGCCGATACATGCCTCCTATTTTGGTATTTGAATGCCAGAAGTCACACCGAAAATAAAGCTGATGTTAAAAGTTTTATGATCAGAAAACAATATTGTGGAGTCAGAGTGGACAAGGGTAAGGGAAATGTACCCAGAAAAGCAAATAACAACAAGCAAACAAAAACACAGACACAGAAAGAAAGAAGATAAAACAGGAACCAAAAAAAAAAAAGCTATGGAGAAACTTGTCTCGAAAATCAAAAAAAACAAAAAAAAGAAGATAAAAGAAATGTGCCATTGTATATAAGACTGTTGAACAACTGTGGGGCCAGGTTATCCACCTGAGTGCTGAGTTCTCTCAGAATGAAGGGAGAACTTGAAGTTGACAAGGTCTACCAGCAGGTACACAGGTCTGAGGAGCACTGAGGGAGAGTCCCTCGGATGAGCATACTAAGGAAGGGAGAGGGGTTGCCAGTTCGAGGCAGGTATGACCTTCCAGATGTTGTGTTAGACCCTGAAGTGTCAGGGAGGAATGATCAAGAAACAGAGACTGACATCAGCCAGGAACTCAATCATATCACCTGACCCCAGAAACAAAAGCATATCCTGTCACTGTTTCAGTGGACCACGGGAAAGCCACATGCTTCCTGCAAAAAGTAAGGTTGGGATGCCAGGCCTGAGAAAGAGCCTAACCTTGCATAATAACTGAAGGGCCAAGGTGAGTGAGAAATTGAAAGTAGGAAGAAAATTCAATTTTACCTGTCTTGTTCTTATTCACAGGCCACATTTTCTGTGCCCTTACTGAAATATGACATTTGGAAATACCCACGGACCATTGTACCTTGCAGCTGCTGGTGTATTGCAGACTCATTTTGTTCCCTCCTTATCGATAAACACTGGGGAAAATTGTACTATGTCAAGTAGAAGCAGGATTGTAAGTGTAATAGAAGCAGTCAACAAGGTCACTGATAGTGTGCTGGTTTTGTAGAACTGTTTGAGATATCTCTGCATTCTCCTCTTTGAGAAAACGATATGAAAATAACATAACTGTGGTCAGTGTTTTGATAAATTTTGTGAAAGAGTTCTGTCTGCATTAGTCATGAAGGGAACTTCTTGAAACTGCTCTGCAGCCTGTCTTAGAGGTTAAGATAACTTCATTCGTCACTCACTAGCACATGGCAGGGCGTGGCTTCTTCTGAGGGGAAGTGTGAAATGTGTGCATGGTTTAACTACCTTTTCACATAAACATTGTGGTTCTTGCCATCAGGCCAAGACTGCCCCCTCCGGGCACTGTGTGTCTGTCTGTCACTCTCTCACAGCAATGTCTCACCCAGTACTGCCCTGGAGAGTGGAGCTTTCTTCTTTTCTACTCAGTCGGAACCCTCCCTATTTAGTATCCAATATTTTCTAATATAGAGTTTGCATTTCTCTCAAAGAGCTGGTAGTTAGAGTCAGTTAAACTCAAAGAAGATTTTCCAGAAATTGAAGTTTTGTGAGAATAGGATAATAATCTTTAAATTAGAACCTGCTGGTGCTTATTTAACACATTTATATAGCTACTTCTAATCATCATCTAGGATTTTTTAAAGCATTCTAAGCCAAAAATTTCTCATTATAGTTGTGAAATTATTGATACAGCTTAGATATTAAAAAATAAATCAAAATATTTGCTGAAATTTCCCCTAGAAAATGTTCAGCTTCAGATTCCTGGTAATTGGCCTCAGCTTTGAGCATGGGAGAAAAGCTTGGGTATAGGACGCAGTCAATAGCATGTCTCAGACAGACAGGAGATGCAGGGTTCTTGTCACCATGGAGACAACAGAAAGAAAGGAGAAATTGTCACGATCCTTGAGGACATCAGCTACAAAAGACATGAATCAGAATGGCGAATCTTGCGCTCAGCCATCACTTTAAAGTACATATTCACCCAGGCAAAACTCTGTGCTAAATGAAGGTGTATCCAGGCAAGAAGGTGATTCCTCGGGGCGAAACTGCAATATGAAAATGGCTGCTTACTTGTCGTAACTGCTTTGGCTTTTTTTTCTAAATGTCAGCTTTCCTCTAAAATTCACCTTATTCATATGGAATATAACTAGCTCTCTCTAAATATATGTGGGTATTGAATAAAAAGTCCAATAAATTAAATTCAATTATTAGGTTGGTATTTGAATCAGAAACAGTCAAAATTTCACCCAACTGTCTTCTACCAATTCACTGAATTTTCTATTCAAATAAGGCGTTCAGCTTGCATCAGGCTTGGATAACAATGGTTACTAATATAAGGTTCTTTTGAAAGTTGAATTTACCAATAAGAGTGGGCTCTAAATGCACTGAAAAGGACATGCTGAATATTTCTGTAGTTGGGAATATGCACCCGACATTGGAATTTAGTGGAATTCTAGTTGGATGTTTTTGCAGATGCCCTAGGTGAGGCCAAGAAGATGTTGATAAATAGACACATAGAAAGAGAAAGGAGCACTGGGCCCCTTCAGCTCCTGCTGCAGGGGCTTCTTTGTTCCACACATCCCTGCCCCCCCCAAGCTTGCCTTATTGTCTGTGAGGTCCTTGGCCGAGGAACATTTCGTGCTCCTGCACTGAGGCTACCCACCTAGAGGGGTGAGTGTACACCCACCCGGCCAGAGGGGAGTGCATGGCACCTCCAGCTCCTGCTGCAGGGGCTTCTTGGCTCCACACAACCCTCTCCTCCCTCCAAGATTGCCATTTTGTCTGTGGGGGTCCTTCGACCTCCAAGAGTCCTCTCCCTGTGCTGAGGACAACCTTTCAGATGGGTTAGTGGGTGCCATCCTGGGACAGGGCTGCTTCAACACACGCAAATCTATCAATGTAATCCATCATATAAATAAATTGAAAGAAAAAAAACATATGACCATTTCATTAGATGCTGAAAAAGCATTTGACAAAATTCAACACCCCTTTATGATAAAGATCTTGGAGAGATTAGGGATACAAGGGTCATACCTAAATATAATAAAAGCTATTTACAGCAAGCCGACAGCTAATATCAAATTAAATGGAGAGAAACTCAAAGCCATCCCACTAAAATCAGGAACAAGACAAGGCTGTCCACTCTCTCCATACCTCTTCAATATAGTGCTTGAAGTTCTAGCAAAAGCAATAAGACAACATAAGGGGATCAGTGGGATTCGAATTGGAAAGGAAGAAGTTAAACTTTTGTTATTTGCAGATGATATGATAGTGTACATAAACGACCCCAAAAACTTTACCAAAGAACTCCTACATCTGATAAACACCTTTAGTAATGTGGCTGGATACAAGATCAACTCCAAAAAATCAGTCGCCCGTCATTACACAAAGGATAAGGATGCAGAGAGGTGATGTGGGAGTGTCATATATCAATCTGTTGATTTCATTGGTTAAATAATAAAGGAACTGCTTGGCCCTCATAGGTTAAAACATAGGTGGGAGGAATAAACAGAATAGCATACTGGGAGGAAGAGGAAGTGAGCTCAGAAACCATGCAGCTCCGCTCACAGACATCACGCAGCTCCTCTCAGGGCAGACGCGAGGCATGAAGCTCAGACCCAGGATGGACGTAGGCTAGAATCTTCCCGGTAAGCGCACCTTTGGGTGCTACACAGAATATAGGAAATGGGCTAGTCCAGGTACGAGAGTTAGCCGAGAAGAGGCTAGATAGAAATGGGCCAAGCAGTATTTAAATGAATATAGTTTGTGTGTTGTTATTTCGGGCATAAGCTAGCCGAGCAGGCGGCTGGGGTGCTGGGGACGAAGCCCCGGCCGCCCCTATTTCAACAAATGGCGCCCAACGTGGGGCAGCTAAATCCACTGAAAGCCTGAGAAAGCTTGGGAAAGAATGGAGTGAAGCATGTTTTCTTGGTAGCAGTGATTTCTCGGGTCTGCTCTGCTTGCTAGAAGCAAGCAAGCGCTCTCACTAAGAGAGGCTTCCTGACTCAGCTTCAGCTGCAAAACCCTGCAGCTCATTAAGAGGTCCTGCCACAAAACACTTAAACGTTGTTGACAAAAAGCTGAACGCATGCTTTTCGGTTTTCAGCCGTAGCAGGAAAAAAGCTGCGCCGTTTAAAAATGCCGGCTTTCTGGGCCGTCCTGCCAGGGCAAACTCTAACTCTTTTACGCAGGCGGTTCGTGCGGTTTGCAAGCACAGGCTGCTGAAGCTCGCTTGCTGGCAGGGACCTTGAAATGCCATAGAGTTATGGCGATAAACGTGGCTACGGCCAATACCTCAGCCATGAGGCTGGAAAGCTAAGGAATGGGCTGGATCCAGCCATCAAAGCCACGGCTTTATTCCTACTGATATTGCTTGGTAATTTAAAGGCTCGTGTGGTCACAAAAAGAGAGATATACAATAAAAAGAGATTCAAAGACAAAGAAAACTTCTAAATGGTTTACATTATGTTAAAAATATATGCAAGCTAAAAGTTAAAAGTTCTTAAAAGTAAAAAAGGAAGAAAGTAATTGGGTGTGATAGTACACACCTTTAATCCCAACACTTGGAAGGCAGAGGGAGATTGACCTCCGTGACTTCAAGGTGTGATAGCATACACCTTTAATCCCAATGCCTGGGAGGCAGAGACAGGCGGATCTCTGAGAGTTCAAGGATAGCCTGGTCTACAGAGTTATTCCAGGACAAAGATACAGAGAATATAAAATAAAAGTAAAAATAAACAAAATAGAGGTTAAAATAAAGCGTACAAAGATGGAAAATACACAGAGAATCTTGATACTGTATGCTATTATGCTCTCTTTGAATTGTTTGAATGCTGAGGAAGGAGCAACAGCTGCTAAAAGATATTTGTTTATAAATGCTGCTGAACTAATCCAACATAGATATTATCAAAATGCCTTGACTTTGAAATTTGGATCTAAGGACATGATACTTTGGAAAGGAGTTTCTTATTTTGTTTTCACAGAGGATGAGACTCTATGGATTTCTTCTATTCCAATTTGGTATGATCAACCACGCCCTCCTGAAGGGTTGCTGTAAACATCTTCAGAAAATTGCTTCGCTCAACTGCCAACTGAGATGAAACTAGCACACAGGTTATACCATGAAAGACCTAATTAACGACGCCCCCATTCAGCAGGAAGCAGTTTGGAGAGAAAAAACTGCGCCCATGTTCCCAAATATGGTTTATAAACGTTCTTTTACATTTAAAGGGGGAAATGACATAGGTATGAATAATTTACATTGATATGGATTTTGTGTTAGTGATTTAAATTTAAGGTCAATTTTGTTATATGTATATGTGTTTCTGATCTTGATTGAGGTATTGTGATTGTGTAGTTTATGTAAAAATGTAATGTATATAGTTGTTAATGGATAATCAATAATAGTCAAGCTTGTAGTCATGTTAAGATTTTCTAGATGTACATATATATATTTTAGATAGGCATTCTTCATATCTTTCAAGGATTATAGAATATGGCATTTTAAATGTTTTAATAACTTAGGACTTTTCATGACAATGAGACACTCTGCTCCTGGCAGCACCAATCTACTTCAAGAAGAAGATGGGCATCGAAGAGGATCCTTATGGAGTTTGATAGCCATTTGGGCAAGAAAACTGCTCTTGCCTGGACTATTACGTAAACTGGACACAGAGAACCCGCAGAGAGAGGACTACTGAACTTGCCTAAAGGTGAGATGATCTTTCGGGGTTCCTGATTCATGAAGGAGTCTGCGAGACATTCTGCAGGACAAGCAGATAGTGACTGCCTTTGAAATTTCCTGCTTTGCGGAAATGTCTGCTGGAAACTATGGGCCTGTAGGCCGAAGATGGATGCCCCAACGGTACAGAGGAACTTTGGGTGACTGTCCAGACAGCAAGATGTCTATGTCATTTCTAGAGTTTAAAACTTGCTTTTTTCTTGTTTGCTTAGGTAATATTGTATCTTTCTGGAGTCTTTGATGGAGTTAAGAATAGTTAGTTATAGTTATACTTTTCCTTAGTTATGATAAAGATTATTGTAATTTTTACTTGATAACTGTTTTGTTATATGTAATTTTGCTATGTTAAAGTTAAAGCCTTTCCTTTTTGTTTAAACAGAAAAAGGGGAAGTGATGTGGGAGTGTCATATATCAATCTGTTGATTTCATTGGTTAAATAATAAAGGAACTGCTTGGCCCTCATAGGTTAAAACATAGGTGGGAGGAATAAACAGAATAGCATACTGGGAGGAAGAGGAAATGAGCTCAGAAACCATGCAGCTCCGCTCACAGACATCACGCAGCTCCTCTCAGGGCAGACGCGAGGCATGAAGCTCAGACCCAGGATGGACGTAGGCTAGAATCTTCCCGGTAAGCGCACCTTTGGGTGCTACACAGAATATAGGAAATGGGCTAGTCCAGGTACGAGAGTTAGCCGAGAAGAGGCTAGATAGAAATGGGCCAAGCAGTATTTAAATGAATATAGTTTGTGTGTTGTTATTTCGGGCATAAGCTAGCCGAGCAGGCGGCTGGGGTGCTGGGGACGAAGCCCCGGCCGCCCCTATTTCAACAGAGAGGGAAATCAGAGAAGCATCACCTTATGCCACAAATAGCATAAAATATCTTGGGGTAACTCTAACCAAGGAAGTGAAAGATCTATTTGACAAGAACTTTAAGGCATTGAAGAAAGAAATTGAAGAGGCTACCAGAAAATGGAAGGATCTCCCTTGCTCTTGGATTGGGAGGATCAACATAGTAAAAATGTCAATTCTACGAAAAGCAATCTATAGATTCAATGCAATCCCCATCAAAATCCCAACAAAATTCTTCACAGACCTTGAGAGAACAATAGTCAACTTTATATGGAAAAACAAAAAACCCAGGATAGCCAAAACAATCCTATACAATAAAAGTACTTCCGGAGCCATTATCATTCCTGACTCCAAACTCTATTACAGAGCTACAGTAATGAAAACAGCTTGGTATTGACATAAAAATAGAGATGTTGACCAATGGAATCAAATTGAAGACCTGGATATTAACCCCCAAACCTATGAATCCCTGATTTTTGACAAAGGAGCTAAAATTATACAATGGAAGAAAGAAAGCATCTTTAACTAATGGTGCTGGCATAACTGGATTTCAAAATGTAAAAGAATGAAAATAGATCCATATCTATCACCATGCACAAAACTCAAGTCCAAATGGATTAAAGACCTCAATATAAATCTGACCACTCTGATCCTGATAGAAGAGAAAGTGGGAAGTACTCTACAACACATGGGCACAGGAGACCAATTCCTACATAGAACCCCATTAGCACAGACAATAAGAACAGCAATGAATAAACGGGACCTCCCAAATCTGAGAAGCTTCTGTAATGCAAAGGACACTGTCATTAAGACAAAAAGGCAACCTTCTGAATAGGAGAAGATCTTCACCAACCCTGCATCAGACAAAGGTCTGATCTCTAAAATATATAAAGAACTCAAGAAACTAGACATTAAAACTCTAATTAACCCAATTAAAAATGGGGGTCCTGAACTGAACAGAGAATTCTCTACAGAAGAAGTTTAAATGGCCAAAAGACACTTAAGGTCACGCTCAATCTCCTTAGCAATCAGGAAAATGCAAATCAAAACAACTTTGAGATACCATCTTACACCTGTCAGAATGGCTAAAATCAAAAACATCAATCTTATGCTGGAGAGGATGTGGAGTAAGGGGAACACTCATCCATTGCTGGTGGGAATGCAATCTTGTGCAACCACGTTGAAAATTAGTGTGGCAGTTTCTCAGGAAACTGGGAGTCAACCTACTTCAGGATCCAGCAATTCTACTCTTGAGAATATATTCAAGAGATGTTCAATCATACTACAAAAGCATTTGTTCAACTATGTTCATAGCAGCACTATTTGTAATAGCCAGAACCTGGAAACAACCTAGGTGCTCCTCAATAGAAGAATGGATAAAGAAGGTGTGGTACATAAATACTTTAGAGTTCTACTCAGTGGTAAAAAACAATGACATCTTGAATTTTGCATGCAAATGGATGGAAATAGAAAACACTTTCCTGAGTGAGATAACCCAGACCCCCAAAGAGAAATATGGTATGTACTCACTCATAAGCGAATTCTAGCCATAAACAAAAGACATTGAGCTTATATTTCGTGATCCTAGAGAAGCTAAATAAGAAGGTGAACCCAAAGAAAAACATATATTTATCCTCCTGGATACTGAAAGTTGACAAGATCGCTGGGCAAAAGTTGGTAGCAGGGGGTGGGGGTAGATTGGGGGAAAGGCGAGATGGGAAGAGAGAAGGGAGAAGGGAAGTATTGGGGAGAGCTTGGGGGAATGGGATAATTGAGATGGAGGAAGGGTGGATATGGGAGCAGGGAAGAAGTTATCCTAACCAAGGGAGCCATTTTAGGGCTGTCTAGAGTCTTGGCTCTAGAGGGGTTCCCAGGTGTCCAAGGGGATTTTCCCAACTAGGTCTTTGGGTAGCAGAGGAGAGGGTGCCTGAACTGGCCTTCTCCTATAGACACATAGATGAATATCTTGTATATCACCATAGATCCTTCATTTGGCGGTGGATGGAGATAGAGATAGAGACCCACACTGGAGCACTGGACTGAGCTCCCACAGCCCAGATGAAGAGCAGAAGGAGGGAGAACATGAGCAAGGAAGTAAGGACTGCGGGGGTTCGTCCACCCATGGAGACCGTGGGAATAATCTAATGAGAGCTCACCAAGGCCGGCTGGACTGGGTCTGAACAAGCACGCGATCAAACCAGACTTTGAATGTGGCTGACAAAGAGGGTGGACTGAGAAGCCAATGATAATGACACTGGATTTTGATTCTACTGCATGTACTGGCTTTTTGGGAGCCTAGTCTGTTTGGATGCACACCTTCCTAAACCTGGATGGAGGGGGGCCTTGGACTTCCCACAAGGTGGGGCACCCTGACTTCTCTTAGGACTGGAGAGTAAGGGGGAGGGGGAGAGGGGAGGGGAAGTGGGGCAGTGGGAGGGAAAAGGGAGTATGGGAGGAGGTGGAAATCTTAAATAAACAAATTTTAAAAAAAAGAATTAACACCTTTGGGTGATATGAGGCTCTACAGAAAACTTATTTCTTAGCATCTCTTGTATTAAATAAAATATGGTAGACAGTGATAGCCACGAACACACTCAAAAGTGATAACTTTACCACCCTGGTGGTATAACATTATCTATCTAGAAAAATGAGAAAAGAGCACAGCTTTTGTTGGGCTGTCACAGCACATTGATTTTGGAGAAGCTTGGATTTTACTAACAGGGAGAAAATCAACCAATTTCAGTGTCTATGCATCTCAAAACTATTTTTTAAATTGAAAACAAGTCTGTGTAGGATCTAAGGCAGTCTAAAATCACAATAGAGTGGTTCTCCACACATTTCATCCCAGCAAGATGTGACCATATGTCATGGGTGGGCCTCCTGAACATATATCCCTGCTCTCTGTAGAAATCTTCTGTTCTTTATGAAATGCATTGTGCATGTAGTCATTCTGGTCAGTCGCAGTACACAGTCAACTCTCTCATTTGATCAATACAGTCATCTTAATCCCAGGCCATGGTCTCACATAAACTGGCTGGTTGTTATCCTGGGAATTACCCTCTCTCTGGGAGGAATAATATAAGTTTTGTCACGAAAAGACCTTAGGAGACCATTCAAATCTATGGATAATAAAATAAACATTCATCAAGGAGACATTTGTCAAGCCTATAGTTAATACCACACCAGATGAAGAACTGAAAATGTTCCTAATGAGATCAGGAACCAGACAAGGATGTTCATTCTCACAGTGTCTAATGTAATATAATGCTTGAAGTCTTGGCTAGATAAATGTAACAGAGAAGCAAATAAAAGGGATGCAAATAGGGAAAGGAGAAGTCCAACTATCTCTTTTTACAGATAATGTGAGTCTATACATAAGAGACCCTAAAGACTGTACCCTAACACTCTTAGAGCAGATAAGTGGCCATATACAAAATCAACACTCAAATAAGTAGCTTTCCTATATATCAATGAAATACAGACCAAAAAAGAAATAGAAAATAATCGCATTCATCACACTAACACACACACACACACACCACATGGGAATAAACATAGCCAATTGAAAGAAAGACCACTATAATGAACTTTTTTAGATGTTGAGGAAAACAGAAATAGGAAAGAGTTCAAAAGCTCAGGTATTAAAAAATTGATCTTATAAAATTGCAAACTTACCAACTGCAATTGCATTTAATGATACCATTCCAATTAAAAATTACAAGGCAATTTCTCATGGACATATCTACATATATCTCTACACACATACATACATGCATATGTATCTTTCCATATATACATCTGTATACACGTTTGTATATGTATGTATATATGTATGTGTGTATGCACACACTATATATATATATGTGTGTGTGTGTGTGTGTGTATCCAGTCAAAAAGTTATTTGAATGCACAAACCTAAAATAGCCATTAGCAAACCTGAACCAAAAGAATACTAAGGGCTCTACTATTACAGCACATTTAGATGTATACTACAGAGCCATCGTGATTAAAAATAAACAGCAAGATGCATGTGGTGATTGAATGAGTATGGCTCCGTAGGCTTATATGTTTGAATATTTGATTTCAAGTTGGTGGAACTGTTTGGGAGGGTTAGGAGTGTGGCCTTCTTGGAGGAGGTGTGTCACAAGCATCAGGCTTTGAGATTTCAAAGTCCATGCCATTCCCTGATAGCTTTCTGTGCCTTATGTTCATAGATTAGAATGGGGGCTCTCAGCTACTTCTCCAGTGCCATTCCTGCCTCCTGCTGCCATGGTCATGTTGGTCATGGACTCTAACCCTCTAACACTATAAGGCCTCAAATTAAACACTTTCTTTTAAAAGTTGTCTTGGTCATGGTTTCCTTAGCACAACAAAAAAATTATAACTTATTCTTCTCAGATATAGAAAAAACGCAAGATTTATTTGGATGCACAAAATACCAAGGATAGTCAAAGCAAATATGAATCAAAATAATACTTTGGGTGCTAAAACCACACCTGATATAAAAGTGTACATAGAGCCACAAAGATAAGAACAGCATGATGTTTGTACAAATGCAGACACACAGATCAATGGAATAGAAATGATACTTAGATATATGTTTATATGACCATGGCCACAGTTACCTAAATTTTTATAAGGATGCCAAAAATATACATTGGAGAAGAGACAGAATCTTCAACAAATGGTTCTGAGGCAGAACTCGATCCTTATCTCTCACCCTGTAAGTTGATTAACTCCAAATGGATCAAGGCCTCAACATAAGACCTGATGCCACACAGGAATGAGTAGATAGTACGCTTTATCTTATAACTACAGGTAAAGATTCTGAACAAAACTCCAGCAGAGTGAGAAGTAAGACCACCAGTCAGCAAATAAGATCTCATGAAACTCTAAAGCATTTTATCAGGTCCAACCATGGAAAGTGTGATGTGAGTGCATTGGCAGTGAACACATTGGGAGAAAATCTTCACTTGCTCCTTTATCCATTGGAGGATTAGTGTCTAGATTATAAAAAGAACTTTAAAGAGTAACATTAGAAAGCTAAATAACCCAACTTTAAAAAGGCTATGAAACTGAACAGGAAATTCTCAGAAGAAAAAATACAAATGTTAAGTAACCCTTTAAAAAGTGCTTAACCTCTCTAGTCATTAAACAATGCATATAAAAATACTTCGTTTCATCTCACTCTGGTCAGAATGGCGATCATCAGGAATTCAATGACAAATGCTCGTGTGGATGATGCAGTGTTGGTGGAAACATAAATAGTATAGCCAAATTGGATGTTAATTAGGAAGTTTCTCAAAAAAGTAGAAATAGAACTGCCACAAGATCTAGATATACCACCTCTGGGCTTGTACTGGAAGGACGTTATAATCCACTACAGGGATACTCTCACATGCACGTTCTACCGCTAGATAGGTGGTGGATTCAATATGTTCAACAATAGATAAGTGGTTAAGAAAAATGTGGTACTTATACACAGTGGAGTATTACTCAGCTATAAATCAATGAAATCATGAAATTTGCAGGTAAGTGGAAAAAATTATACCAAATGAGATAACTTAGGCCCGGAAATACAAATGCCACATCTTCTCTTTCATATGTAAATGCCTTTATTAAATGTTTTGTCCTCACATTTAATATGGAGCACAATGAAACCAGAAAGGATGACACATTAAGAGAGGAGGGCACATCTGAATATAAGTAAAGCAAAAATAGAGAACTATAATATGTGAGATAGAAAAGCTTAAGCAGAGGTTGGACTCAGTTGTGTGCGTGTGAGTATGTGTGTGTGTTCATGAGTATAACCCATAAGAAGGTTATGTTAAAGATTCTATTGAACCCTCCTATTTCAGAACGCAGTTAAAATATAATTGGTGGGATAACTATATATACATGTGATACATGATAAATAAGAGTTATGCTGAGAATTAAAAGATTATGCTGGGATAAAGTCAGTAAAATGTGGATTAACCTGAACTAAGGATGTATGAAATACCTTATGGAAATTCACTAGTTAGTAAGCTAATTTTAAAATATATTTAAAATATAAAAAAATTAAACAAAGATATCCTGCATGGGTTGACAATGTTGTGATGAGTTATTGTTCAGGGAAACCCCAGTGGTCCCAAAACACCACAGTTGTCACTGCCCTTGTTTCCCACTATAACTAGATGGCAAGGCCCCATCACTGAAGATACCACACACTTTAGCAGTAGAATATAGAGAAATCAGCTCAAGCCAAGTGCTGAAATTCTTCTTTATTTACTAGCTTTCACAGTACCCAGGGGTGTTATGTAGGTTGTCATGGAAGAAAAGACAATGATCTTACTCAGTTCTAGACCTGCCAGGAAATAAAGCCATTGCTACAGAAGTGCCAAAGCTCTTATGGAGTAACTAACCACTCTCTGATTGAATTTGAGACCTTTACCACAGGAGGGAATTTCACACGTCATACTGTAATCCTGGTCTACATCCCATGGCTAAGGTGGTCAAGGGTCATAAAGTAGACCATGATATTTTGGGTTTCCTAAGTGGCCGTGTTGTCAAACTGCCATTTATGTTTGTACTCTTGCATCAGGGCTGTTCTCAACCTTGCTCAGACAAGGTCCGTTTTTGTAGCAGTCAATACAGAGAGATACACCATTAGTCAAAGTTTTGAGAATAAACGACTGAGCACTAGTCTGCAAGTAGAATAGCTTTATCAAGCCCCTCTCTGATTTTCTATCAAGACTCAGGGAACTTTGAAGAAGAAAGGGAGAAGGAATGTAAGAAATGGGGGTGTGAATGATTGAGAGGAGTGTGTGATACTGAATTTACCATATGATTTGGGTACTGTACTGAAGAATTTACCACAGCTTTGGTTACTCTAACACAATCAAGCCAATGATAATTGCAGCATTGATGAGAGATGGCAATTTCCAGGCCCTACCCTTTACTGAGGATGTATTGTCAGTGGATAACATCAGGAGAGATAGAATCATATGTTTTTGAGTTGCTCCCCCAATGGTAGGGGAATTACCCACACCAGTGTCATATATACAACACTAATTGGGACTTAGTAGGTTATTTAAATAAAAGGAAGAAGTTACATTAGTGTTATTCTTAAACTTTGTCAAAGAAAATTCATTAAACTGAGAAGGTTCTGTATGGCTAAGAACACTATCCTTTGGACAAAGTGGCAGGCTAATGGGAAAATATTTTTACCAACCACATATCCAATAGAAAATTAATATCCAAGATATATAAAAATTTAAAAACTGGATATCAAAACAGCAAATGTCAGATGAGTCTAAACAGAATTCTCAATAGAGGAATCTCAAATGGCCGAGAAACACTTAAAAAATATCCAACGCATTCAGTCTTTAGGTAAATCAAAATAACCCTGAAATTCCACCTTAAACCTGTCAAAATGTCTAAGGTTAATAACACAAGTGACAACTCATTTCGGAGAAGATGTAAAACAAGAGGAACAGTCCTCCATTGCTGACAGGAGTGCAAACTTGTACAGCCACTTTGGAAATTAGTGTGGCTGCTCCTCAGGAAGATGTGAGTTGATCTACCTCAAGATCCAGCTATACCACTCTTGGACATGTACCCAGAAGATTCTTCATCCTACTCAGATGCACTTGCCCAAACATGTTCATTGTTACCTTATTCATACTAACTGGGAACTGGAAACAACCTATATGTTCCTCAACAGAAGAATTAATGAAAAATATGGTGCACTTGCACACTGGAGTATGAAATCATGAAATTTACAAAATCATCCTGAGTTAACCAAGACTCAGAAAGACAAATAAAGACAAATGGATATTAGATTTTGTTTGCTTATCTTTCTCTCCCTCTCCTTGCTCATTCATTCATTGTTTTTACATCCCCCAATTTTCCCTCCCTCCCTTTTTCTTAGTTCCCCTATTCATTCCTTTTCTACTGTTTCTCTTCAGATACAGGTGGGCCTCCCATGGATATCATCCAGCCATGGAATATCAAGTTACAGTGAGACTAGGCACCTCCTTTTCTATTAAGGCTGGATGAGATAATCCGATAGGATGAATAATAGGTCTCCACAGCTGTCAACACAGTCCCTACTCTCACTGTTAGGAGTCTTACATGAAGACCAAGTCACACAACTGCAAAATATAAGCAAAGGCCCTATATTTGTTCTATTCAGGCTCCCTGGTTGTGGATGCAGTCTCTATGAGCCCCCATGAGTCCAAGTTAGACAATTCTTTGAATTTTCTCATCGTAACCCTGACACCACTGGGTTCTACAATCCTTCTTCCTCCTCTTCTGCAGGATTTCCTGGGATATTAGCTTTTAAATCAATAATAACCAAGCTATAATCTATTACCACAGAGATTAGGTATAGAGTAAAGTACTTTGGATGGGGCATATAGATCTCCCTAGAAAATGGAAATAGAACAGAGAGTCATGGATAGATTGGGGGGTAGTGGAATGGGAAGATCAAGATACACTAGGGCGATTGGTTTCTCAAACTCATGGGAGTTAACAATCAATGTCCTATTGGACACAAGGCTACTCTGCAGGATGGAACCCTTACTCAGTATTTCTTGGGTGACCAAAAACCTGAGACTAGATAACTCAGCGACCAAGGGTAAAAGAAAATACTATTTATCTAGAAAACAAAAGCAAGACCAAACAAAACAAACAAAAACTGTAGCAGTAAAATGACTCCCACTGAAATTCTGCTATACTTATAGATCAGTGCCTTGCTCAGCGATCATCAGAGAAGCCACCTCTGCAGCAGATGAAACAAGTACAGAAATCCACAGACCTTGTGCAGAGAGTGAGAGCTTAGAACACTCAGCTCTAAACAGGATTATTTCCATCAACTACTTCTCCTAGGACTCAGGAAACTCTGAGGAAGAGGAGGCAAATAGAGCTTAGAGCCAGAGGGGATGGAGGACGGGAAAACAATGACCCTCTAAATCAACATGTTTATGCACATATGCACTCACAAAGAATGAGGTAGCATGCAAAGGGCCTGCATGGCTCTGCACCTGTGGGGCCCTAGAGCTGAATGGAGACACATGCCCCCATCCCTAACATAGAAGCTTTCTCCAATTGATAACCACTTGTAAATGAAAATTTAATTCTCTCCAAGGGAGAGCTCACTAGGGAAATAAACTTCTCTTAAGGGTAGATCCCATGCCCAACATTAGATGGCCGACAGAAAATGAACTTAATGGCCTCTTTGAAAGTTCCTTATTTTATAATGTCCTGTCAGGCCTTTTCCTTTTAATGTTTTAAAATTTTATCACATTATTTTGTATCTTAATTTTCCTTTATTTTTTATATACTTTTTGTCTTTTCTCTTTTTACTTACAGGTCCTTTGTGTACATATTATTTCTTCCAGCTTAATGCTTTTATGGGATTCCTGAGTGTGCGAACAAGTAGATCTCTCTTGTGTCTTCTTTTGGGTTTCCTTCCTTCTGTTTGTCTTGTCCAATTCTCCATTTTATTATTATCCCTTAGAAGACTGTTTCTTTTCTTATGAGATACAGAAAGAGGGTGGACCTGGATGGGATGGGAGGTAGACCGGAACTTGGAGTAGTAGGAGAAGACCTGTAACCAGGATATAATATATGAGAGAAAAATTCTATTTTCAATAAAAAAACAAGTGTTCAGCTTGCAATCTATGCAACCAATAAAGAGACAGACATGGAAGAAGAAAGGCTCAGCTGCGGGAGGATCAGGGAGGCCACATTGCAAACACAGCGAAGTCATCTTTATTTTGTGCACCCTCATAAGACTCAGGCTGGCTGTTTGACGGGTGGCATGATCTTCTCATTTGCGGATAATGAGTTTGCAAATACTTAGAAAAATTAGGAATGTGGGCAGGCTTGTGTAGATTTTATAATGAATAGGACACCGTATGGTGTTGGGACACCATGTCCCCTGTTTGATGAGATCATTCATTTGCCACTCCCTCCCTCAGCCTGCTGTGTTGTCCCAATTCTCTTAGCACCAGGGAACTGTGCAGTCCCCTGTCTCCATCTTTCACTGTCTTTAGTGAACTACTCAATGAACCAGATGGGATTTATTTTAGATGTTCAGTTGTTTTATATTTTTAAATAAAATGATTTGTTTTATCTTTTCCCTACTTGACAATTTCCATAGTTTATGAATGACATTCATTTGTTTGAGGATATGAGATGGGCATAAGATGGGGTAAATTATTAAAGTCAAATTGAAAAATGCTTTTTGCTTTCCTTTTGTATTGGTAATATGATCTAGATCTTTCTACATGATAGGCAAATACTCAGCCACCGAGCTTTCTTCAACACTTGGTTTTATGATGCAGGTTGAACTGTGCAGTGCAGGATGCCTTTGTGTTTGCTGCTCTCCTCCTTCAAGATGCCCAGTGGTGAAATACAGCCTTGTGTGTCTCTGCCTGACTATTAAAAAGTATTAAAATCCTTTGTTGCGATATGATACCAGACTTTAAAGTCTTTTATATGTGAAGATGATGTGTACTTCATTAACAAAAATATATGCCCCCCAAAATAAATATTTTGTATGCATGTTGAAATTCTCAAATAATAGAAAACAATATATTAAAACTTTCCTTAATAAACTGCAACGTTGCTTTATTAAAAAATCCCAATAAGGCTAAGACAGATAACGTTTATAAATGTAAAAATGTTGATTTATTCAGACTTGATGAAAATCAAGATACATGGGGATTAAAATAAAGCCTGGAGTCTGTAATGCAGATGGGTGAAATCTAGTTGTGTGAGACTATTAGATCCTAATGAAGACAAGGAAACGTGGGTGAAGATTCACGCAGGCTGGCAGAATTATTCCAGCAGGTTGAGCTGCAACCTGGAGAACAATGAGCATCACTATGGAAACCAAAATCTCAGAGGACAAGACTTGGTTTCAAGATTTGCTCCATTTTTTTTTTTGCCATGAGGTCACAATAAACACAGCTTCATATGATAAAGGGAAAAGTGAAATATGAGAGCTTGCATGTTTTATATAAAAGTCCTATTTAAATTATTGTATCATGTCATGAATTTAACCTACCGCAGATGAATTTATGTGAAAAAAATGTATCTGTGCTGAACACTTCAGCCTTTTCCTTGTTGTTATTCCCCATAACACAGCATATGACATTTACATAGCAGTTCTATTTTGTCAGTATCATAAGTAATCATGATGTGATTTGCAGTATGTGGGGGAGTCAGAGGTTACATGCAAATAGTCTATTGTCATATATTAGACACTTGAGCCTCCACGGATTTGTGTAGACTGGTGGCCCTGAAACCTGTATCTCATACATATACTGCAGGATGGTGTATATTTCCAGTTTGGAAAGATTAAATATAGCTAGTTTTCTACTATCCAAGGCTTGGAGACACTTTACAAAGACAGAAGTCTCATGAAATGAAGGGTAGTTAGTCTCTTTGTGTTATAGTGTAAATTTGCTTGATTCTTTGATACATTTTATTGAATGTGCTTAGCTTTTTCCCTCCTCTGATACCCAGTCCAAGACGAGAAGGAAACAGACATAGTGATTACCGTGAAAAGAATATAAATAGAACTTTCTTATCTTTTGACAAATTCCCTACTCTCTTCTCTTAAGGGAACTGAGATCTATGCTTACAAAAAGGTATGTTCCTTTTCCTCAGATTCTGTAGATGTTAATGTTTCAGCACTGTTGGGTACCGAGCAGACTGAAAACAACCAGGTAGCTCAAAGAAGCCGTGATAGAGAAGGGGGGGAATTGTGTTTCTGAAATGGTAACAAATGACCTTTAATTGTTTTCTAAAGAAACATAGGTAATTAAAATAACGATTACTGAGATTCGAGAAGACTCATTGCCTCATCGAGGATCAGAGAGTGTGGGCAGTGGGGCTGATAAATGACAACCCTGGAACATTAACTCAAATGATCTGCTATATTGTCAGATACTTTCCTCTTTTTACTCATAGCTACTATATCAAAGGTGCTGTTGCTACTGTCTTGTAATTTTAGGAAAACAGAAAAATATTTTATGGGTAGGGGTGAAACACTTGAACAACCTTCATTACCTAGATATTAAATCATTAATTTAAAGCAACATATTCTATCTAGCAGTTGGTAATGACTGGGGAATGTACTTTGTATTTAGACCCTGATACATTAAATAAAAATGTTTCACAAAGACACAAAGATCTTTACATGAAAAATATCAACAACAGTGTTCTATTATGAATGTTCCTGGGTTCATGAAAATCCCCAACCATCCCCCAATTAGAAAATTAAAATCATTAAGTGTGTTGATTCTGATTTTTCTGAGCAGTATAATAAGAAATATGTATGTTTCAGTATAATGATGGAAGCTATAAAAATTGCAAGGAAAACAGTACTTGACATAAAAGCAGGTGGCTTGTTAATTGTTACCAATCTTTGTGTAATTTTACGCATAACCTTCACATGAACAGCAAAATGAGAGTCAGTAGAGAACATGCAGTTAGCTTAACTACATTCAGTTCCATTAGCTATCAGGAAAAGTATTGGCTTCTATTTTGTCTTCTGTTTGAAAAAGGTTCCCCATGTTTCAAATTAAGTGCTAATAGGACAACTATTTCACACTGGATAGCTACAAATTGCTTATTTAGGTGTTTCTATGGCTCAGTAACTAAGCATGGATGAATATGTAATTAGCTTTTAAACTCTTCCATAAGAGGCACTATAGTATAGCTGTTCTATAGAACTTCATTTAACATGTCCCTGGGCAGTTTTAGAATGGTAAATAGAATGTGTTACCTGATATTTGTCTCAGTACAGTGAATTTATTTCCTTATAAACATGTAAGAAATTCAAGAATTCTTTATATGCTTGTAAACTCCCAAACAGCAACCAGGGTGTACCTTTACCGAATTCTGATGTCTTCACAGAATTTGGATTGATCTGAAGATACAATAAAAACACTAATTCATAAAGTCTGTCTATAAAGCTTTTGAAACCATACAGCACAAAAGTAAGTGGATATTGACCAATATCGCTAGGGAAAGAAGTGCAGATTACCCAAAAATCACCTGGGCTACTTTTAAATAATTTATTTGAATTTCTTTTTTTTTTAAGATTTATTTTACTTTTAATTATGTGAACGTTGGGGTGGCCATGGGATGTGTGAACATGAGTACACATGCTCAAGGAGGCTAGAAGAGGGTGTTGTATGGAGCTGAAGTTACGGGCAGGTGTGGATCACCTGATGTGGTTCTGGAACCTCAACTCTAGTCCTCTGCATTACACACTCCTAACCACTGGTACATCTCTCTAACATACAGTGACCTAAAACTATATCTAGAAATGATGAGAATGATTCTGAATTATCACAAAAAGGAAATACAGAAGGTGGAGAGGGATGGAGGAAAACACATGACATTAACTTCAGGCCTCTAAACACATGTACACATATGCATGTATAATTTCAAATAATGTACCCACACAATGTAACTATGCAGCCATATATACATGCACCACACACACATTCACACAAACACATATGCATGCCCCCCCAAATACATTTAATAAACATGTAGGTGAAGTGATTAAAATGGGAAAACCTTCTCTCACTTCTGTTTGTTTATTCTGTCATCATGCAAATGAACACCTTGGTTTTACTCATCAAGACTTTTGAGTTAGAATAAAGAATAAATAGGTTTTAGATATTTAATAGGATTATCGGAGATCGAAAAGGCATAAAAAAACCCGAGACTAGAAATAAAAAGAATTAATGAAAAATATCCAGGAACATCCCCTAGGGCTTCCAGACTTTAGGGAAGACAAAACAGGGAACATAGACTGTTGTGTTTAATGAGTTGTTTCTACAAGTAACTCTACTTTGTCAGAAACTGAACATGCCCACATCCCATTCTCATGACAATCTATTTCTTCCTACACTAAGGACACATACATTGGTTTTTATGCAGGGCAGAGTTGGGTTACAGTCATCTACTAACTCTGCCCTGAAGGACCAGTTGGGGAAGAATCTGAAGGGCTTTGTGATGCTAACTGAGAACAAGATCATCTGCCCTTATTCTCACTGCTAAGGACTTCTCGACACCAATAGCATATTTCTGTTCTTCCTGACTCTAGGAGAAAGAGCTGCCTTAGCTCAAATGTCACTCGCAGAAGAACCACAGAGGAGAAAATTGCAGATGTCCACCTCCGTGGTGCCTTTCTTGTTGCTCTGGTAGCTAAACAGTCCAGGTAGCTCTTCATGATAAGGCTCCTCTACCATTATCATTACCACAAGACTTTGTATCCAAGAAGAAGAGATGTAGCAAATAAGTTAGAAAAATCAGCCAGTATCTTCTCCACCAGAAATAACATAAACAATGTAGCTAATATATGTAACACTTTATTCTCTTTTCCTACACATTTTAATAGCTGAAATCATACTGTATTTTGTAATATTGTAAAAAATTTTGTCAGTATGCGTATCCCCATTTGCATCTACTTATGCATGCTTCTTTTTATATCATTATTACATGATTTCAATAATTATGGCTCTTACTGTTATCAAAACCATGTTATTATATTGAAAGTATTTTCTAAGTATTATTCCAATTATCCTAAATTATAAATATTCTTAGTTCATGTAGGTTATATTCTGATAAAAGATAACTCTCTTCTCAGTTTAATGTTACAATGCTGCAGTGAAAACTCTGTTCTTGCCCTTATGCAGAAATAGTTTCTATGACACCTGTTTAGATAGATGGGTATTAGATTGAAAATATATAGACCTTTCTTTGATAGAAACTATAAAACTGTGATGAAAATATTAGTTCAGGCACATCTTCCCATATTTTACATCCTGTTTTGCCACATACTTCCTGGTGCTGCAAGTGTCAATGATATGTTTATGACTAGTACTCCAGGAAGGCTATCCCATACATTTACCCCTTCCCTCCTCAATGTCACCTTACTCAGGATCCGAAGAAGCTTCACCTTCCCAGCATGCATGCTTCCCTCAGAATGCCTTCTCCAACTCCATTTCATGTCTTCGCTCAGTCCTATTTTTACTGTCTGTGTGAGGCTCTGTGTCCACTGGAGTTTTCTAATTGTTCACCTTATTGCCCACTTTCCCATCCTCCTGGAAAACTCCTACTTTCAACAACAGAGTCCACAGGCAGACAAACTGAGCACAGTATCAATGAACGAATTTAGACAAATTCCAGAATAAAGAATCTTTACCTTCTTTGTTTTGGAATTTGCCTTAGTCTGAAAGCATTGTTAGTCTCTCACTCTAGTCTCCTCATCTCAAAGAGTTAGGGTGGTGACAATATCCAAAACTCTTCACAGTCAAGACAGAGAGCTGATGGTCTTCAGTTCTGAAGGCAGGGAGATCACAGGCAAAGGTGGCAAATCCCTCTTAGTACAAGTCATTTATTTATTAATTATTTACTTATTCTTTATGTTTTGTTTATTCAATAAATGGGCTAATGCCCACCTATCAACATACAGAAGGGAGGAATTTCTTTTTTACTCTGTGTACAGAGAAAAATATTAATTTTACCCAGAAACCCCTGCACAGGAGGCATCCGCATTCATATTTAACCAAATCTCCGCTTATCTCATGGTCTGGTGAAGCTGACACAAGAGTTTATGATCTAGGTCTGATCATTAGGGGAAGAAGAGAAGTCACGTCTGGGCAGACAACATACCCAAACATAAGAAACCCACCAAGCAAATGTTGCCTTAGTTTACTTGCAAGGTTGATGCAAACCTTTTACAGTGATATGAATGCTTTTTCTCACTATAAAATATATTACTTATGAAAATTTAGAATGAACAGAGCACTACAAGGAAGAAACTAATTTACTTGCAATTTCATGTAAATTAACTTTTGTTGGGACTGACTTGGTGGTTAAGAACACTTGTTGCTCTTCCAGAGGACCTGAGCCCAGGTCCAGCAACCATGTGCCAGTTTACAGCCATTTTAAACTTCAGTTCCAGTTTCAATGGCCTCTCCTGCTCTCTATAGGCACCAGGCAGAGGCATGATGTACAATCATCCATGCAGACAAGACATCCATAGATCTTTTAAAATCTTTTTAAAAATTATTAGTATTCTCTTTTCCTTTCTGGTGTGAAAATCAAGAAGACATATGAAAAGTTGAGCTAATTGCTATTTTTATATCTCTGTTACATTTTTTTAAAATACCATTTCGGTAATTTTGAAGTTAGTCCTGGGAATCTGAACGGTGGGAAGTAAGGCGGTGCTGTTTGTCTGTGGTGGTTGTTTGTCATCAGCCTCACTTCTCACTCGCTCTGCACTGCACTTACTTGGGATTTTATGTAGTGCTCTCCTCCCTGCAGCTCCAGAGCATGCACTGAAGAATTGCTAGGTTCCCCAGGGAGCTTTGCAGCGCATGAGCTCTGCTGGTGGTCGTGAACAAGACATTTGTGAATTGCTCTCAAAGGCATAACATTTAACAGCTCTTTTTGTGTCATTGCACTGGCAGGTATTCAGATAGGGTAACTGCAGCCTGAGCAGCTTTTGCCATTTCTTACTGCATAGCCTTGGCTGTCACCCACTACCCATGCTCACTTGAGCAAAGTAAACAGAGGAGGCTTTTTCCAGGTACATAAAACTGAATTTTAAGGGAAGCGAGGACATAGAATCAGCATATTTTTGCCTCAAGTTAAGTACAATCCATCTGTAAAATCTGAATCCTATCCATATTTTGTTTTTTAAAAAAATTTCTGTGATTCCTATAAAAAATGTATTATTCCCTATGTTTGAATAATAGGCACTAATATAGTGTGCTTATAATGCATCCAAAATGTCCTAATTACTTCAATTTTTTATTTCATAGTAATATAAGCCATCACACATTCATAGCATAAGCTAATTTTACAAGAAGAGATATGAAAATCTTTTTTTTTCCTTTTTTCAGCAAGGACAAGCTCATTATGACTTGCAGTGTCCATACAACTAACCACCACACACATTGTCTTTTCCAAGAGGGAAATAGCAGCTCTCCTGTAGACAATTAAAGAAGCATCCCTGAAGCTGTTAATATGTTTAGCCTGACCTTGGAATCCAGGATATACAGTTTCTTGGTATTTTTCCGAGTCTAGCATCCTCAATGAATGAGCACAGTAATTTTAAGAAGGTAACAAAAGAATGTGACAAGAAGATGGTCAAATAAGTGCATATATTTCCTGTCCCAGGACAGAAGCATCAACTAAAATAATTACTGCCATCAGAGCATTAATTATCTTCCTCTTACAAAGAATTCCCCATCTTTGAGTCTGATTAATTCCAATGTGTGGTTATTTTTAATTTGTGACCTTTTTTGTAATAGCATTAAAAAAAATTCCTGGTGAGATACTGCAGCTATTTCATGGAGCACAGAAAAATGAAGGTGAATTAGGAGGGTAGGAAGGACAGTTACACATTTTCTGTGTCATCCTTATCCACTCTCAGACAACAGAAAAGGGGTGACACCCTCCTTCTCTTTAGGGGAGACAGGAAGGAACAATGCTCTTTGCCACAGATGCCAGGAACACTAGACCCCAGTAACCCTTGGTGTCAGGCAGTTCTGTGACCCAGACTACAGACCCATACTGTGAGCACTGCCAACATTCAGGAATTGAAGGATGCAACCAGCTTATAAATGCAATATTATTTCCCCTACATGAGCAATAATGTGACTATGAAACCAACAAAATAATTAGATTTACCTCATCATAAACAATAGGAATAAATTTAATCAAGGAAGTGGAAGGTTTATCATGGAGAACTATTAAACATTGATGAAAGAAACTGAGGCACAAGTAAATACAATGGGATTCGAAAGATATTTCATGCCCATGAACTTAATAGGTGAATATTGTTCAAATGTCCATGCTCCTCAAAGGGATCTGAAGATACAAAACAATTCTTTCTACAGTATGAATGACATTTCCAACAGAAAGAGAAAAATCAATTGTTAATTCAGACGAAACCAAAATATTACCAAAGTATTAAAGCAATATTAAGCAGAAAAAGAAGCCAAATTACAGGCACTAAATTACTATCTTCAGGGTACACCTAGCACAGTACAAAGTTGTAGCAAACAGTGCAGCATTGTACTGGTATAAGGACAGATATAAGCCAATGGAGTAGATGAGAGGATGCTGATTAAGTTAATGCGTTTATGGTCAACTATCAAAAATTAACACACAAAAGGAAATAATAGTTTTGGATTTGTATACAATGCCACAGAGGAAACATGGGATAAAAGTTTCAGAGTGTGATCTAATGTGATGATTTTGGGGGATGACCCCCCCCAAAGCACAGTTTCCAAAATGATAAACAGACAAATGGGATATCATCAACCCACTAAGCTTCTGCCCAGAAATAAGAACTATCCCCACAGTGGGGACAGCTGAGAGGTGGGATAGTGTATCTACAAACCATATACATGACATGCCATTAGCACTCCAGATATAGAAAGAACCCAGACAATGGGAGAGAAAAATCCAAGTGCTCTGACAAAAACCAAGGAAATGTTATAAATGAATAGGCATTTATTGAAAGATATGAAATAAACACCTCAGAGTACATGAAGTAAAAGAAATGTTGGGAATCATTAATCATCAAGAAAATGCAAATCAATCCCATAGTGAGTTATTTCCCTATCTGATTAAATAACAAGGAGGTTGGAGACAGGCAAACCTTGTTCGCTGTGGCTGGAAATGCAAACTATGGCAACCGTTGTGAAAAACAGTATGAAACACCCCCCAAAACTCAAAAATCCAACCGATGTGGGAATTCCTCACTACAGCATATATCTAAAGGAAGTGAAACAATTATTTGGAAATGACATCTGCACCTCAGTGCACCTTTATGTATTTTTTCTTGATTTGTTTTCATAGCTAAAAACACAACAAAAGTCCATGTAGTGAACAATCTAAATTTATGCACTTTCTTTTTTGTTGTGTGTGCATGGGTGTATATTCACATGTATGCCTGCATGTAGTCGAGAATTTGATATCTGCTCTCTTCCTTGGTCACTGTCCACCTTACTCTTGGAGGCAGGATCTCTCACTGAACCTGGAGATCATAGTCTTAGTGAGACAGACTCAGTAGTGAGCCATGGGATTTGCTTGTCTCTCCTTACAATCCCTTGGACTAATGTGTAGTGCTGTGCAGTTTTTACATGGGTCCTGAGGATCTGAACTCAAGCCTTCTGTCTTTTAAACCAAGCACTTTATCCAGTTCCGCAACCCCAACTGCTGCAGCTTTTAGCATATTAATCCCCAGAATACTAAAGTTTTCTCCTTTCTTATGGGAAGACCATCACTGGCGCACCCTCACTTCATGTTCTCACAGAAGGTAAGCAACAAATCTGTTCGGATCTTAAAGTGCTAATTGTATCACTTCTATGAAGGTGATGTTCTTCCAATGAATTTTATTTTGCAAAAAATAAAGTGGTTTTTACTAGAGAAAGAGCTATTTGGCTATGAAATAGAAAATGAAGAAGTAAAACCAAAACTCCAATTACACAAAATGTTGCTCAACTAGGGTCTTGAAGATCTGCTATGGACTAGGGTCTAATCAGTTTTTAGAGAGCTTAAAAAATTCATAAACAATGTTATATGAAGCAGTACTATGGACTTGTATCTAAATTCAGCTTCAAACGCGTTCCTGAGTACTCAGTGATTGATACAAATGTTGAGAGTTTTCACAGAAAGTAGGACTTTGGGTTTTATCTTGGGACCTTTAATTGATCTCGGGCTTTGAAATAAACCAAGATAATGATTAAAAAGGATTGTTGAAATCACTCAGACTACCCACAGGATATCTTTGGCAATTAGTCACAGAAAGACTCTTTGTGTAAAATACCATAACCAAGAAGAATACCTGCCTTTTGGAAGAAATCTCAATGGCAAAGTTTTTCTTTTTATTGAATGTGAGTGAGTTCTGTTGTGATCTATGCTGAATTCTTTCTAGTTGAGAAATGTGAATCAAACCTAATCTCCCTTCCCAGTGATCGAAACGCAGAAGTACCATAAAGCCGTTGGACCTAGACCTTCTGCCCCCTCTGCATTCAATTAATGCCTCTCCTAAGTTTGGACATGAGGGCCTAAATATGCTAATATCATTTTCTTCTTAGATTTGCGTCCTAATTTACTCCTATCTGTAGCAACTGTGCAGTAACATCTGCTGTTCCCAGATAGGCCTTTCTCCTAGGTATTTCCTGGTGGATCTCATCCATGTTCTTCTACTAACTGATTAGCTATGGCATGTTTTCCTTCTATTTCTGGTTTTAGGTAATATAGATGATGGCTTAAAATGAAAGTTAACATTTGTGTTCAAACTGTATCTAACATTAGCAAAAAAAGTTTTATGCTTCATAAATATATATAGAGAGAGGGAGTGAGGAAGGAAGACAGAGAAGAGAGAACATTTAAAGAGGTTTTCTTAAGATGTTCTGTCCAGTTTTCACTAAGCTTAGTTTGATTCATTTCAGACAAAATGTAATTTAATTTACATGGCTGGATTAAATAACTCTATGAACTTTGACCCTTGTTCTTGGGCATTAAGGATGTCAAATACCCATTTGGGTTTTGTTTATGTCTTCCTTCCTGTTACATGTCATCTGTGGTTTAAATATTTCCATCACTGGCTTTGGGAAGGAAGCTTGGGCCATTTAAGTGAGAGAGCAGCAGACAGGAGACACAGTAAATCAGAGCATTACTGATCTGATTGGATTTTGAACATCTTCCAAAAATACTCTTTGCATTCCTTTCTAATATTTGCCAACTGGATTGATTTATGCTAAAGCCTGTGACCTCATGTGGCAGTCTTTTTTTGGTCTGCGGCTGGCATACTACATGCAACAGTGGTAGCAGTAATGATCAGTAATGAAGCCCATTAAATGACTACAGCCATTAGCAGAGGATGTTGGGGTGGAAGACTTTATTTTCTTATAAAAGAATTAAGTACTATTTGTATTACTAATGCAATAATGAAAATTTACATTCCATTAACTAGAAGACATCTCTCCACATTTTCTAAACAGTAGCTTTCAATGGTAAGTATGGATTGCACTGGAGTGATGAATGTCAGTGATGAAGAAGAGTTAGTCAGGGCAGTCTGGGCTCTGTTACAGTTCCCATCACAAATGAGATGTCATCAATCCTTGAGCACAGGGATCCTAGACTTCTCCACAATGAATTCCAGGGCAAGCTGCTGTCTTGGGACTACCCTGGATAGTTTTCCTTAGTCACTGGGGACTGCTTCACAAAGAACTTTGGCTTCAGTTGCGTTTTCTGCCTACACGTAATTGATAAAACCACTTGATACACTTGATAGCAGTCACAGTAAACTCAAATGGCCACTGCTGCACAATGAGCCAGACTCCCTGACAATGACTCAAGACATTTCAGTGAGGATTGCTTTAATCTATGTATGTCAGACAAGTTCTTTAATAGCGATGACATCAACAACAGCGTTCCATCTGGGTAGAGGAAAGATTTATAGTAAAAGATCTTAAGGCAGTGGAACTGCATAGGGGGAAGAACCGCTGCACCACTTTACTGGAGAGTCTCAACTATGTGGCTATTGTACACCTAAAATTTCAGAACAGAAACACACTCTCATGAGCGGGGTTCTACCATCTAATTTTAGAAGTAAAACATGCATGGAAATAGCTTGTTGGCAAATTAGGTCGGTAAGATAAATAACCAGACCAGCTCAAGAATTACAGTTATATTTTAATAGTTGAAAAGGGGAAACTCACGCTACAAGAGTGGGAGGTCTGACATCCTATATGTCTGACAGGCACTGCACAGAGAGAGCTTGTGTCCATGTCCTACCAGTTTTGCTACCTGGACTATAGGTAGCCACACCCTAATTAGATGTGATTAGTTGATAGTTTCCCCATCATCTCCCCCTTTTGTCTAAACAAGATTGATCCAAACCCAATACAATTATATACAATAGGAACAGATACCAAATATAAAACTACAAACAATAAACAATATTAAGCAAGGAATGCATAACAAAATTTTACTAAACATTCTATTTCAAGGAGTCTAACTATTGCATTGAAATTAAGCTTGGCTAAATCATGAGGAAGGTAACTACATTATCTAATCTTCAACTCCATCAAAGATCTGAGAAGAGAAACAATATTACTTGAGCAAACAGGAAGTGCAATAGAGAAACTTCCAAAATGTGCAACAAATGACAGAGACAACTGACTACCTGGGCAATCATCCAAAGTCTCATTTGCAATATTGAAGCAACCAACTTTGGCTAAGGCCTAGCATAATTGACATACCATTTTGAAAGGCAAGAAACTTTTCAAAATTATCTTACCTTGTCTTGGCAGGATATGACAGTCCTGTTTTATTCATTTACAGATGCTCTTTATCTCTGTCAGTGGTTGAGGTATGGGCATTTCTTTTCCCAAAGGTCAGTCTGCCAAGAAGAAAGGCTCCAGGTGGAATGTCTTTGGTGCTCAACATTCTCTCGGGAATAGATTGATGCTGACAGGAGCAATCATATCAACAAAACCCTAAGTTATTTAAATGCCAAAAACAAAAGTTTTTGGCAATTTATAAATCTTAAATTATTGAAAGTATCAGCACTGTAAAACCTTAAAAATTAAGCTATATCAATCGCTTGATCAACACAGGGAGAACATTCAATAATTTTTTCTGTGAATGATACATAGGAAAGTTAACTCAAGTATCATTTATTTAGAGACAGTCTCACTATGTGACTGTTCTCAAACTTACAGAGATCTGCTTACCTTTGCCATCTGAGTGCTGGGGTTAAGGGTGTACACCACCATGTCTGGCTTGAGTATTTATTAGAAATTCTGTTTCACTCAGGAGACAGAGGCAGCCATATCTCTGTGAGTTTGAGGCCAGCCTGGTCTATAAGATCCAATACCAGTACGGGCTCCAAAGTTATGGAGAAACCAAACCAAAACAAACCAAACCAAACCAAAACAAAATAAACAAACAAAAACACTGTGAGCAAGTTATAATACTGGGATTTGATTTTTTCTATATACAAAGAAATTATACAGGAAAATGACTATTAGGCAGTTCGACAAAACTGCACATGATAAATTTATGTTTGGATTTGGACAAGTGGTTTACCCAGAGGTAGAAAGAGAAATTGTATGCAAATTTAAATTCAGAATTTTAACAATGAAATTTTGTAATAAATTTTTTCCACAAAATTATTTTGTTTTATTTTTCATAATATAGTTTTAATTTTGTGATATTATAGTGTAATTACATCATTTTACCCTTCCTTTCTTTCCTCCTACTACTATGTGTCTCCTTCACTCTCTCAAATTTATGGGCTTCTTTTTTTTATTGTTTTTATTGAGCTATGCATGCTTCTCTGCTCCCCTCCCTGTCTCTCCCCTCCATTTCAATCATCTCCCATGCTCCCAATTTACTCAGGAGATCTTGTCTTTTACTACTTCCCATGTAGAGGTAACCTAGATCCAGAAAGACAATTATCACTTGAACTCACACATAAATGTTTTTTTTATAATTGTCAAAATTTATTTTAATGGTATCAGAGTATTTTGCTATACAAGTAATTTGATTAAAAGAAATATATATATTTTCTTATATTTCTTCCAAAATCCATGTGCTGTTTTTGATTTTTTTTATTGAAAAAAAAATTCCTGCCTCCTCCCAGCTTCCCATTACCCTCCCCCTCCTCCCGCCCCTCTCCCCCTCCTCCCACTCCTCTCCCCCTCCCTCTCCAGTAGGAAGAGTAGTCAGGGTTCCCTGCTCTGTGGAATGTCCAGGCTCCTCTCCCCTCCATCCAGGTCTAGGAAGGTGAACATCCAAACTGGCTAGGCTCCCACAAAGCCAGAACATGAAGTAGGAACAAAACCCCATGCCATTGTCCTTGGCTTCTCATCAGCCCTCATTGTCTGCCATGTTCAGAGAGTCCAGTTTTATCCCATGCTTTTTCAGTCACAGTCCAGCTGGCCTTGGTTAGCTCCCAATAGATCATCCCCACTGTCTTAGTGGATGGGTGCACCCCTCGTGGTCCTGACTTCCATGCTCATGTTCTCCCTCCTGCTCCTCATTGGGACTTTGGGAGCTTAGTCCGATGCTCCAGTGTGGGTCTCTGTCTTTATCTCCATCCATAGCTAGATGAAGGTTCTATGATGATATGCAAGATATTCATCAGTATGGCTATAGGATAGGGTCATTTCAGGTTCCCTATCCTCAGTTGCCCAAGGAACTAACTGGTGACATTGTCCTGGGCACCTGGGAGCCACTCTAGGTTCATGTCTCTTACCAACCCTAAGGCGGTTCCCTTAATTAAGTTATGTGATTCCCTGCTCCTCTATCCAACCTTGTTTTATCCCCAATCATCCTGTTTCCCCAAGTTCCCCCCATCCACCCCTTCTCACTTTTTTCTCACCATCTCCCCTTACCCCCATCCCACCCCACCCCCAAGATCCCAATTTTTTGCCCAGCAATCTTGTCTATTTCCCACAGCAGGGACAATAACTATACGATAGCCACAAACAGCATAAAATATCTTGGGGTAACTCTAACCAAGGAAGTGAAAGATCTATTTGACAAGAACTTTAAGGCATTGAAGAAAGAAATTGAAGAGGATACCAGAAAATGGAAGGATCTCCCTTGCTCTTGGATTGGGAGGATCAACATAGTAAAAATGGCAATTCTACCAAAGGCAATTTATAGATTCAATGCAATCCCCATCAAGATCCCAGCAAAATTCTTCACAGATCTTGAGAGGACAATAATCAACTTTATATGGAAAAACAAAAAACCCAGGATAGCCAAAACAATCTTATACAATAAAGGAACTTCTGGAGGCATTACAATCCCTGACTTCAAACTCTATTACAGAGCTACAGTAATGAAAACAGCGTGGTACTGGCATAAAAACAGAGAAGTCGACCAATGGAATCGTATAGAAGACCCGGTTTTTAGCCCATAAACCTATGAACACCTCATTTTCGATAAAGGAGCTAAAATGGAAGAAAGAAAGCATCTTCAACAAATGGTGCTGGCACAACTGGATGTCAACCTGTAGAAGAATGAAAATAGACCCATATCTATCACCATGCACAAAACTCAAGTCCAAATGGATCAAAGACCTCAATATCAATCTGAACACACTGAACCTGATAGAAGAGAAAGTGGGAAGTACCCTACAACAGATGGGCACAGGAGATCGCTTCCTATGTATAACCCCAGCAGCACAGACATTAAGGGCAACATTGAATAAATGGGACCTACTGAAACTGAGAAGCTTCTGTAAAGCAAAGGACACTGTCATAAATGGTTTTTAAACATAAAGGAAAGAAAACCAGCCCACAAGTCACAATCCCAGAGAACCTAGACAACAATGAGAATCCCGAGACATACATGGACTCCTCTTTTAAATTGTGTGTATGTATGTCTGTGTGTGAGTGTATGTATGTACATACATATACATAACAACTATATACACGTATGCAAAGGGTGTGTGTGTACATACATATACATAACAACCCTATCCACTTATGCGGAGGGTTTTTCCCTTTCTGTGTTTGTTAATGCAATTACCAGCTGGTAATGTGGTAGTTCAGGTCTTGTTTAGGAAGCCATTTTGATGAGACTTCAGGGGTGTAGCCTCTGTGGCATTCCTAAGGAGAAACAATCTCAGAAAATTTTGTAATCTTTCTTTCCACCTTCCTTACACAGTGATCCCTGAGCCTTAGGTACAAGAATTGTTCTGTTGATTTATTAGTTGGACTTGACAGCACAAGATCTTTTGTTCTTAATTTGTTTAAAGGAACTCTAGCTAATATAAACAGAAACTCATTCTTTACAATCTAAGTAGCAAGGCACTTCTTCAATCCCCATCATAGGCAATATTAGATCATCATCATGGCAATCTGTGCTGAGGAACCCAACAGATTTTAATACATGTAGAAACTTAATGATTCTCTTATGCTTTGATTGATGAGAGGAGATGCCACATGCAAGGGTAACTGTGGTATTTCTGGAGACATTTCCTCTTTCTGCACTTTCCATAATGGCAAAAAAACCTCTAAGTCCACTTTGAATGCCTGAGATTTTAGCATGAATTATTTCTTGAGTGTTCGTTGACATTGCAGAAAGCCAAAAGACCAATCATACTGACTTTTGAAAAATCAGGTTGAGCTATTCTTTATCAATATGAGAAGCCATCAGTTTTAAAGCAGGATCTGTATAAAACACCGTTAAGGCAATGATGCTTAGAATTGCTGACAGTAGTACACATAGCATCATGAATGGGAAAGAGACACTGAATTTCCTCTTGTGTGAAAAAACTGGGGAAAAATTCAGATGATTCAATTATAATTTATATGCTAGTAAGAATCGGTAATACTGAGAATGAACAAGAATTAACTTGTTTTTTTCTACAAAGTACAGAAGTGATCAGAGGCCAATTATGTGTGCATGTAATCATTGTACTGGATAGGCTTGTGTCAACTTGACACAATTTAAGATCCTCTGAGAGGAGTGAAACTCAATGCTTCCATAAGATCTGGTTATAGTCAAACCTGTAGGACATTTTCTTTAAGTGATGGGGTGGGTTCAGCCTGTTCTGTGTGGTGCTATCCCTGGGGCTAGTGATCCTGAGTTTTATAAGAAAGTAGGTTGGCCAAGCCATAGGGAGCAAGCTGCCCCCAGGCTCTTGTCCTGTTTGAGTTCCTGTCCTGATTTCCTTCAGTGACTGACTACAGTGGAAGTGTAATAAAAAATAAACCCTTTTCTTCCCAACTTCCTTTTTGGTCATGATGTTTCATCACTGCAGCAGAAATCCTAACTAAGATAATTAGGTAGGATAAGTACTTAAAGAATTTTCTTAGACTAATGACACTAAAAGGATGAAATGGTAGCCCACAGAACGGTAAAAGATCTTCACCAACCCAACATCTCACAGAAGACTGAGATTCAAAATATATAAAGAACTAAAAAGCTGGACATCAAAACAACAACAAACAAAACCAAATATTCCAACTAAAATATACCATTCAGATTTAAGCAGAGAATTCACAACAGAGGAATCTCAAAGGCTGAGAATCACTTAAAGAAATGTTTAATATCTTTAGCCATCAGGGAAATGAAAATCAAAATGACTCTGAGATTTCATTTTACACCTGTCAGAATGGTGAAGCTGAAAAAACAAGAGCGACAGCTTACGTTAAAGAAGACGTGGAGCAAAGGACGCACTCATCCATTGCTGGTGGGAGTCTAAACTTGTACAGTCACTTTGGAAATAAGTATGAAAATTTCTCAGAAAATTGGGAATTGATCTACCTCAAGGTCGAGCTATAACACTCCTGGACATATACCCAAAGACACACCATCATATAAAAGAAAAGGACACCTGTTCAATTATGTCCATAGTAGCTTTATTTTTAATAGCCAGAAACTGGAAACAACCTAGATGTCCCTCAACAGAAGAATAGACAGAATAGACAAATAGAATATGGTACATCTACACAATGGAGTATTACTCAGCTGTCAAAAACAATAATATCATGAAACTTTCTGATAAATGGATAGAACTAGAAAAGATGATCCTGAATAAGGTAATACAGACAAAGACAAACATGGTATGTACTCATTTAAAAATAGATATTAGCAATAAAGCAAAGTAGAGCCAGTATATAATCTGAAGACTCAGAGAAGCTAGGTAACAAGGAGGGCTCAAAAGGGGACACATGAGTCTCACTGTGAAGGGGAAATATAATAGACTTTGCAGGTGGATGGCATGGGGATGGGAGTGTCTGGGTGAGGGTAAGGGATGGGAACAGGAGGGGTTAGTCTGGGAAGGATGGAGAAGGAGAGTGCTGGGAGAGACAACTGGAAACTGGAGATATCTCTGGGATGAACTAGAAATTTAGTGCAGAGGAAACTCTCAGGAATCCATGAGCGTGACCCTAACAATAGGAGATAATGGAGCCTGAACTGGCCCTCTCCTGTAACCAGGCTTCTAGTAGATGGACTGAGACACAAACCCAGTCATAAAACCTTCAACCTATAAACTGCCTACAAGATGTACTGGGCTAAAGGTAACACATAGATTCTGGGAGTGGCCAACCAATGACTGGTCCAGCTTGAGACCCATACCATGAGAGGGATTCCAGCCTTGACATTGAATAGAGGGCCAAGACCTGAAGGCAGGATAGACAAGAGCCCTAGGATAGAACCAAACAGACTGGCAAGAAAAAAATGAATGATTCATAATGATGTTCTTCTGTACTTATAGATAGGTACCTAGCTCAGTTGTCATCAGAGAAGCTTTTTGCCACAATTGGTAGAATTAGATGTAGAGAGACCCATAGCCAAACATTAGGTGAAGATCCTGGAATCCTTTGGCAGAGCTCCTGGAATCCTTTGGCAGAGTGGGATGAAGTATTGTAGAAACCAGAGAGGTCAAGGACACCACAAGAAAACCCACAGAATCAACTAACCTGGGCTTATAGATACTCACAAAGACCGAACTGACAACCAGGGAGACTCTGTGGTCATTCTGCATATATGTTACAATTGTATAGCTTGGTCTCCTTGTGAGACTCCTAACAGTGGCAGCAGAAGCTGTCTCTAACTCTGTTGCCTGCTTTTGTGACCCTTTCCTCCTACAGGGTTGTCTTGTCTAGATTCAATAGAAGAGGAGATGCCTGGTCTCACTGCAATTGGATATGCCTTGGCTGGATATTACACATGGGAGTTCTCACCTTTTCTTAATAGAAATGGAGGGGGAATGAGTGGGGATAGGAGAGGTGGGGGAAGGACTGGGATGAGAGGAGAGACGGGGAAAGAGTGGTTGGACTGTAAAACAAACAAACAAACAAATACATAAAAAGAGTTGCCTTAGAAATAATTGTGTATTATTAGAAATACAGCAAAAATTTAAATTCCAAGCATAACTAGAATAGCAATTGTTTGATAGTCATATAAAAATATATCAACAATGTAAATATAAAATAATATATCACCAAGTATTATTTTATCATTTTTATTCAGGTCACATTTTTAATTTTTGGACATAATGAAATATGTTGAGAATATTTATGTTTAGTTAATAGCATGTCTTTCAAAAAGACATGTTAAACATTTCTTTTAAGATAAAGGTTAGAAAATGTTTGAAGAATGAATTAACATAATTATAATTACTTATAACCACCTACATATTTTAAAACCATTTAGAATTTGCTAAACTATTACAGGGTTGAAAAATGGATTCCGTGTAAGTATCTTGTTGACTATGATTTCAAATCTAACTACATAGTTTTTCTTTTGGGTACTAAAAGGATACATTTAATTTTATATTATAAGGGAAAGATTATATCTTAGAGATGCCAAATTATGATAACTATGCTCTAAAAAATATATTAGCATGACAATGGTACCTCCTACTTATTCTTTTCAAAATACTGAGGTAAGTAATGTATAGTAACACCGTCATACCTAATCCTGCTGCCTTAATTGTGTCCACTGAAAGAGTCCTCTTTGTATTCTATTAGAAGTCTTTTTATTGATCTTGGATTATAAATGCTACTTGTTGCTTTTCCAGTGTATCTATCTATTCATTCACCATGTATTAGACTTATTCTGTGCACTGGCCATTCAAAAATAAATAAAATAGAAAAAGCAAAATCAGCGTATAGTATGACATAAGCTATCAACTAAAAAAACTATTGTAAAAATAGATGTTTTACATTGCCTAAAATTTAGATGTTTTTAATTTTTGTCAAAACAACTTTTTACTTTAAATAGTATTTTCCTCTACAGATTACTTCCACCTCCTCCTCCTCTACCCACACAACTTTAGCTCTTTCTAAGAGGAAACAGAAATCACAAATAACAATAAAACCAAGAAAATAAAATAAAACAATATCCAAAAAAAAGCAAAACAAAACTCACAAACACAAAAACCGTTATATGTTGGTCAACTATACCTGAACATGAGGCCTGCCCTGAAGGGGTTGATATACCCAGTATCAATCCATTGGAGAAAACAGATTTTCCCTCTTCCAGCAGGTATAAGTTACAATCCAGTTGTTTACCTTTACCCTAGTATTGAGGTTTTCATTCATTCATCCATTCATTCATTCATTCATTCATTCATATTTTTAAATATAACAAAATAATATATAATAAAATAAAACATGTACTATCACGTCGAGGTTTTACAGGAACCCAAGAGAAGGCATAAGAACCAGAGACCAACTTTTTCTCACACTCAGGAATCCCGTAAAACACTAAACTGGAAGCCATACTATAAACGCAGAGAAACTGGGGCAGTTGTGTGCAGACCCTGTTCATGCTGATTCAGTCTGTGAATTCACATGAAATTCACTAATGTAGTTAGAAGACTTTGTTTTCTTGATGTCCTCCATCCACTCTGGCTCTGTATCCATAGGGTTCTTGAGTTCTGAGGGGAGGAATTTATCTGATGGAGACGTCCCATATAGGGCTGAGTGTTCCAAGGTCTCTCACTCTCTGAACATTGTCTGGCTGTGGGTCTATATATTAGTTTACATCTACTGCAAGAGGAAGTTTCTCTGATGGTTGAACAAGGTACTGATCTATGAATATAACAAAATAACTTTAGGAGTCATTTTCTCACAGTACTTTTTTTTTCTTGTAATGGACCTATAGTATTTGGTTTTACCCTAGGACCAGGTATCTAGTCTCTAGTTATTGACCACACACGTACTGTTGGGTAAGTGTTCCATCTTAGGGTGTGACCTTTAAGTCAAAGTAGTTATTGATTCATTAGTCCCATAAGTTTTGTTCCACCATTGCCCTAGTATATCTTGCAGCCAGTACAACATTGTAGATCAAAGGCTTTGTGGCTTGGTGGGTGTTGACATTTTTCTTAGTAGTGTGCAGAGTATAATCCTGTAGCAAACACCCCAGAACATAGGGATGAAGGCTCTGTGTAGACACCAGCTCAAATTCTTCATGGTCAATGAGTTGTGTAGGTTTTGTCTTCAGCAGTAGGAACTTGGGGTCAATTTGTGGAGAGCAACTTATTATCTGGGCAGCAGCATGGCTTGTCTTGCAGATTTCCATGGTACTCCTTTGACCAACAACCCCATTGGATGTAACTCAGTCTCTTTATGGGAAGCTTTGTTTAGTGACAAAAGATGGCTGGTGTGACACACTCATTATTTGGAGATTCTATTAGGATCAGCTTCATGTATTTTAGGAAGTTTCTGCTTCAAGAAGGTTTCATATCATTCTTCAAGTTTCCCTCAATTCCAGATGTCTCTCCAGCAATTCTTCCTTCAACCCCATCTCCACTCTCCCTCCCCATCTGATTCTCCTTTCTCCTCCCCTCATCCCCAGTCCATATATAAAATCTATTCAATTTCCCCCAGAGAGATCCATGTGACTCTATGAGTCTATTCTTCTTTACCTGACCTCTCTGAGACTATGGATTTGTAGATTGTTTACCATCGACTTAACAATACATGTTGTATTTGTCTTTCTGGGTCTGAGATGCCTGACTCAAGATTATTTCTGTTCCATCCTTTTGCCTGAAAGTTTCATGATGTCATTTTTTTTATGAGCAATACTCCATTGTATAAATTTATCACACTTTTTCCTATTCTTCTGTTGAAGGACATCTAGGTTGTTTCTAATTTCTGGCTATTATGAATAGAGTGGCAATAAATATCTTTGGGCTAGTGTTTTTATCATAGGATGAAGCATCCCTTATATGCTCAAGTAGTATAACTGAATCTTGAGATGTATCAATTTCTATCTCTCTGACGAACTGCCACCCTGATTTCCATACACTCTTACCAACAATGGCTGTCTATTCCCCCTGATTCCAAATCCTTGTCAGCATAAACTGTCCCTTAATTTATTGATTTGAGCCATTCTGGCAGGTTCAAGATGAAATCTCAAAGTAGTATTGATTTGCATTTTCCTGATGGGTAAGAATGATGCACATTTCCCTAAGTGTTTCTTAGCCATTTGAATTTCCACTGCAGAGAATTCTCTGTTTAGAACTCTACCCCCTTTTAAATTGGCTTATTTTCCTTTATATCTAGCTTTTTAATTTTTTTATATTTCAAATATTAGTCATCTATTAAATGTGTGATTGGTAAAGATTGTTTTCCATTCTGCAGGTTTCTACTTTGTCTGAATGATGGTGTCCATTACTGTGCAGAAGTTTCCTAGTACCATGAGGCTCCAAATACTAATTATCCATCTCAGTGCCTGTGCTAATGGTGTCCTGTTCAGAAAATCTTCTTCTGTACCAATGAGTTCAAAGCAATTCCCCACTTCTTTTTCTATCAAGTTCATTGTATCCGATTTTATGTTGAGGTCCTTGGTCCATTTGGAGTCCAGTTTTGTGACTGATACATTTGGAGTCGAGTTTTGTACAGGATAATAAGAATGAATTGCATGTTGAGTTTTGAAATAAGAATGTTGAGATAAGAATGGATTGAATTCTTCTACATGCAGCCATTCCATTTAACCAGAATCTTTTGTTGTAGATATTGTCTTTTTTTCCTAAGGTGTATTTCTGGCTTCTTTATCAAAGATCAGGTGTCCAGGGCCGGGTGGTGGTGGTGCACGCCTTTAATCCCAGCACTCGGGAGGCAGAAGCAGAGGCAGGCGGATCTCTGTGAGTTCGAGGCCAGCCTGGTCTACAAGAGCTAGTTCCAGTACAGGAAACAAAAGCTACGGAGAAACCCTGTCTCAAAAAATCCAAAAAAAAAAAAAAAAAAGATCAGGTGCCCATAGGTGTGCGGGTATATGTTTGGTCTTCAATTTGATTCTATGATCAACATGATTGTTTTTGTGCCACTATCATGCTGTTTTTATTACTATAGCATTGTAGTAAAATTTGAAATACGGGATGGTAATACCTCCAGCATTTCGTTTATTATTCAGTTTTGTTTTTAGCTATCCTGTCCTTTGTTTTAGTTTTCCATAAGAAGCTGAGAATTGTCCTTTTAAAATATGTATAGAATCATGTGGGAATTTTGCTCATGATTGTATTAAATCTGTAGATTGCTTTTGGTAGGCTGGCTGTTTTTACTATGTTAATCCTACTGGTGCATGAGTTTAAGAGATTTTTCCATCTTCTGATATCTTCTTCAAAGACTTGAAGCTTTAATAACACAAGTATTTTACTTGCTTGGTTAGATTTATTTCAAGGTATTTTATATTATTTGAGGCTACAAATAATTTTTAATTTTTATTTCTTTCTCATTCCCTTTGCAGTATGTATATAGAAGCACTACAGATTTTTGTGAGTTAATTGTGTATCAAGTTACTTTGATGTAAGTATTTATCAGCTGTATGAGTCCCCCAGTGGGATTTTTGTGTCATTTAAATATAATACCATATCATCTACACATTAGATACTTTGACTTCTTCTGTTCCTATCTCTTTGATCTCCGTCAGTTTTCTTCCTGCTCTAGATAACACTTCAAATACTTGAATAGGTGTTGAGAGAGTGGATAACCTTGTCTTGTTCCTGATCTTAGTAGAATTTCTTCGAGTTTCTTTCCTTTTAAGTTGATATTGACTACAGTCTTTCTGTAAATTGTCTTTATTGTGTTTAGTCATGTCCACTGTAACCCTAATATCCCCAGGAATTTTATTATGAAGTGTGTTGAATTTTGTCAAATGCTTTTTCTACATCTCATAAGATCATGTCTATTATTGCTTATCTATTTCTACATCTCATAAGATCATGTCTATTATTGCTTATCTGATTTTAGTTTCATTATTTTCATTTTTTTATATCTGTTAAAATTTGTTTTGTTTTCCAGTATGTGGTCAATTTTGGAAAAAGTTCCATCAAGCGCTGAGAAGAAGGTGTATTCTTTTGTGTTTGGTTGAAATGTTCTGTAGATATTTTAGATCTATTTGGTTTGTAACTTCTGTGATTTAAGCTGGAGTGGTGTCTAGGCATTTGCGATAGGAAGTACTATGATCCTAGATATTGGTATCCTGCCTTGTCTTTGTTCGGTGTGTGTTTTAAATCTTAGTTTCTCTTTTCTCTCTGAGTTTTATGAGAGGATGGTGGCTGTGTGTTGCCTGGTAGGAAAATCTTATGGAATCCTGATAAGTGTGGGTGCAGGGGTTTCCAGATAAAATATGTTTATGGGCATTGGGATCTGACACTGAGGAAAATGGTTTGATTAAGGGTTTAGAGGGGTGTCTTAGTTAAGGTCTCTATTGCTGTGAAACATCATGACCAATGAGCAAGTTGGGGAGGAAAGAATTTATTTCGCCTACCCTTCAGCATTGTTGTTCATCACTGAAGGAAGTCAGGAAAGGAATTCAAGCAGGGCATGAGCCTGGAGACAGGAGCTGATACAGAGGAGATGGAGGGCGCTGCTTAGTGACTCGCTTCACCTGGCTGTTCAGCCTGCCTTCTTATAGGACCAGCAGCCCAGGGATGGACCACTCACCATGAGTTGACCTTTCCCCATAACTCACTAATTGAAAAATGCCTTAAGACTGAGGTATTTCCTCAACCAATGCTCTTTCCTGTGATGAGTCTAACTTTTGTCAAGTTGACTTACAAAACAAGCCAGTACAAGGGGCTCCAAGAAAAAGGAGGGAATCAGGACGTTCGAAAAGAATCAATGTAGTGGGGCTGGAGAGATGGCTCAGTGGTTAAGAGCACTGTCTGCTCTTCCAGAGGTCCTGAGTTCTATTCCCAGCAACCACATGGTGGCTCCAAACCATCTGTAATGAGATCTGGCGCCCTCCTCTGGCGTGTGGGTATACACGGAGGCAGAAAGTTGTATACATAATAAATAAATAAATCTTAAAAAGAAAAAAGTAAAAAAAAAGAAAAGCTTGGCTTTAAAAAAAAAAGAATCAATGTAGTTAGTCCTCTGGTAATGGGACAGGGAATGAGGACAGGTTGGAATGAGGACAGGTCACAGCTGTATTCTACAGAGCTGGGGATGAGACTGGGGACTGGATCTGGAGAAGCAGAGGGAGAGGTGAAGATCTACAATCAGCCTACCCACTTCCCTGCAGGAGTGGCCTACTGGTTCGCAGAGCTCAAATTTAGCTTTTAAATGAACATTGGCTGCATTAATTACCTAAAATTCATAGGAAATGACATTTTCCTTGGTAAGAAAAGATGTCTGGATACTTTAATATGTGGTATAACTGATATTTCAAATTTTTAGTCTCATATTTAGTGAAAAATATGTATATTTAATATTTTACTCATTAATTCACATTTGATTTTTATCTAAAGGACAAAATATGTAGGTAGCTGAACAGTTAGCTAATGAGATTGCTTAGCAGACAAAATCTCTGCACTCATATTCTAATGTTCTCCAGAAAAAAGTCAATGAGTTAATGCTTAATAAACAGGAAGGATATTAAGTATGATGTGTGTCTATACTAAACCAATCTCAGTGCACTTGAAATGAACTAAATGTTCTTATAGAGCCATTTCAATCCCAGAGTTCTATGGGGTTCACAATTGATTGTGATAGGTCTCTAAGGATTAATTAAATATCAAAAGCTACTAAAGCTGCTTTAATGTTTTCCTTTCACAAGACTCTTGCCCTTAAAGGTTTTATTCAAATGTATTTACATGTAACTTTTAGAGTGCTTATCAAAAATTTGAGCAAATATAAAGTGTATCTACTCTTCCTTCTCAATATAGTCATATACTTGATTGCCACTGTGGGAAACTGTTTAAATCTGAGATGATACAAATATTGGTTCTAATAGCAATGACCAATTATTTGTCTTAATGAGAACTCTACAAATAGTGATAGCAATAATAGTTTCTATCTACTGACTCGTTCTGCTGAAGCCTCTGTCCAGAACTGTTCTATGTGCTTTGGTCCGCAGCTGATGTCTGTATCACAGTAAGCTAGAAATATAGAAGCGGCAATGATTTCACTAGAAGGTATAATTTATTGAACTATAAATTCATTTTATTTAATTTATTGTGATAACCTCTTCAAGTTGTTTATAGTTCTGAGATTATAAGATACCAGAAGGTACTGTGTATGCTCCTAAGACAGCAGCACATCCACAAAACCTTTGATCTATAATCTGTCCTGCAGGCAAGATATGCTAGGGAAAAGGTGGCTAAAACCTTGTGGGAGTAACCAACCAATATCTGAATTGACCTAAGGCCTACTCCATGAGATGGAAACCATACATGATACTACTTGGGTGACCAAGAATTTGAAACTAGATATCCCAGGTACCCAGGACAAAACCAAATATTACTATTCTATGAAAGGAACATAACAATAAAATGATTCTTACTAATGTTCTGCTGTATTCATAGACCAATGGTTTGTTCAGTTATCATAATAGTATTATGTAGCTTCCTCCTGCAGTGGATGGGAACAAATTCAGAGACCCATAGGTAGATATGTAGAGAGTGAGAGACCGTGAGACACTCAGCTCTAAATGGAGTGTCTCTGTCAAATCAATCTCCTCTGGGCTCAGGAAACCCTGTGGAAAAGGAGGCAGAGAGTGTAAAAGCTAGAGTGAATGGAAGACACCAAGGAAGAAACATCATATAAAAACGACAGACTGATGAACATAAGAACTCACAGAGAATGACAGTATGCACAGGGCCTGCACAGGTCTGCATCAGATGGCATCCTAGAGCTGAAAGGAGGAGTGGACCATGCCCCTCATGCCTACCCCAGACGTTATCTCCAATTGATACCCACTTGTAAATGGAAATTTACTTTTCTTTGAGGGAATCTCATGTGGGAAACAAGTTCTGCATGCCCAGAAGTACAAGGCCGACAGGAAATGAACTCAAAGGCATCTTTGAATGGTTTTCATGTCTGATAATTTTGTGTCAGGTTTCCTTTTGCTTAAAAAATATATTTTTCTTTTCTTTTTTTTTTAACCCATAGGTCTTTTGTGTGTGTGTAAACATTATGGTTTCTGGACTAATGTTTTTGTGGGATTCCCCTAGAAATGAGTGGGTCCCTGCATCTGTATCTGTTTCTTGTGCCTTTTCTGGGGGATTTTTTCCTTCTTTTTGTTTTGTCCTATTCTGATTTCTTTGTTTTATCTTATTATATTATGCTATATTTTAGTATTAGCTCTTAGATACCTGTTTATTTTCTACTAAGAGATAGACTAGAGAAGAGGAATTGGGAAGAGCAGAGGGAAGGGAAACCATATGCTATATGAAAAAAAAACCTTTTTCCAATAAAAGAAAAAATAGAAATATGGAAAGCAAGGTTAGGAGGATGAGGGTGGTAGCCGCTCCGAAGGGTAAAACAAGGTTGGGAGGATGAGGGAGGTGGCCGCTCTGAAGGGGAAGTCAAGATGGACTGATGGACTAAGACGACAATTTAGTCTCCAGCTGCTGACTGTATGGCTCTGTGGTATGCTAACAGCAACCTGGAACTCGGTGGAAGATTAAAGAAAGGGGGCTTTACAGCTGCTACAAGCCTGTGGACTCCAACGGTAGACCCTCAAGTCTTCCGGAACACAGGATCTACAGGTTCTAAAAATAGAGCATAGTTTTTCTTCTAGTCTGTAACAAAAAGGATAATTTTTGACATTTTAACCCAATTAAGTAACAAGTTTTTCATTAAAATCTTCCATAAGTAGATTTCTTCTATCCTGGTTAGACAGAAACTTTGTGAAGAGATTGAGGCTGAAGTTTTTTATAGGAATATGTAACACTGGTATTTTATGTGATGGTGAAGAGTAATTTCATTTGCTCAGTATAGTTCTCTAAACTTTATATTTTAGTGAAAATCCATGATTTTAATGGGTATCTTTCTAAATTAATGGTTATCCTAATTTTGGTCAAAATTAAATCAAGAAAAGAAAAATAGTAGAAAAGACGATAGAAGAAAAATGAAGGGTAAAATGCAGTACTAAGTTGAAAATCAAGTTTACTACTTCTGTCTGTCACCAACACTCACCACCCCCCAAAACCCACCACAGGTAAATTTGTCCTCTAGGGAATGAGATAAATATCTAGAAATAGCCATCACCTGTTGGCTGATAAACACCTCTGTCTCAGCAAACTGGACAGGGAAAAAATGACTACTCACTACTCATGTCTTGCCATAGTGTCCTGCTCTTGGACACCAAGGCCAGGAGTTAGCAGCAGGTGGGGGAAGGCTAGTTGTAGCCATCCCCACATGACTGAGAGATGAAGAGGAAATGTTTTACTAAGATAACTACGTATCTCTTCCCTATCACTGTTTTATAAATCTTCAAAAAGATAAGGGATTAAAAATTGTGCAAATTATCGCTCTGTATTTCTCTGGGTAAGTTCAAATATTTGTCTTGTCATATCACACTTTAACTTGGACCTCAGCTATACAGGAAAGATTCATTGGAAAAGAGATCTTTAATTTAAATGTCATTAATTTTCATTTCATTTTCAGTCTTGTTCCCATATGAGGTAAATTCATGTTGTCAGTGTAAAGGATTAACACACATTTGGGATCTTCATATTGTTTACCACAACTGTAGCAATGAATAAACTTTGCTGTAGAATCTTTTCACTGCATCTCCAGCATTGCCTGGTCCATGGGTTTCTGTGATACAAAGTGCTGTCTTCAACAGTGACCACAGCAGTAGCAAATTTCTTGAATGGTTAACTGAGTGACCAGTGACTGTCAACACTGTTGTTGAAGAGCACTTGAGGGATGGTCACTCATTTATTCCTGGCAGACTAAGATGAACATAAAAAATCCTTAGGTGATGTTTTTCACAGAATAAATTCTTCTGTGAATCCTTTAGAGAAATAGAAACTATTTGTGAAAGAGAAACTGGGGGGGGGGGGGAAGGCTGACTTTCTTTTAGGCCATTTGTAGGGTCAAAAGTAAAGATTTGGGAAGCTAATATAAACTCTTTTCTCCGCAAAGGTCATTAAAGCTTAAGATATGTAAGTTGGAGTGGAATCCATAAATGTTCCTTGGGGTACCTGCTCAAAATATTGACTTGCTATTTGCAAGTATAGATGTTGGAGATATAGAAATATAACAGACAAATGCAGAGAGGAATAATGAAAACCTTTAAAGAGAACCTCTACAGGGTTACTCTGCAAATTTTATTTTTTAAAATCTTTTTCATTCATCTATTTACTTATTATTTTATTTATTTACTTGTTTATTTTTAATCCATTTATTCTATTTTATTTCCTGGCCATAGCCTCCCCTATCGTCCCCTTCCAGTCCCTCTCTCACCCCTCCCCCAATCCCTGCCTCTTTTGTCTCCATCCAGAAATGGGAATTTCTCTAATAAGCATCAATAAAACATGTCATTTCAAGTTTCAGTAAGAGTAAGCACCTCTGCTCATAGGGACTCACAGAGACTGAACTGACAGCTAGGGAGTCTGCATGGGACTGACCCAGGTACTGTGCATATATGTTACAGTTGTGTAGCTTGGTCTTCTTATGGGACTCCTAACAGTGAGAACAGGGTTGTCTCTGATTCTTTCACTGGCTTTTGAAACCCTACTCCCCATTCTGGGTCTTTTTGCCCAGAAAATTTTACTTTTACTTTTTGCTTTCATCCCACAGACAGCCCCTACAGCAGTCTATTAATAGCACAACATAATATGCACTCCTCTGTAGATGCACCCTAAATGTTTATTTCTATACCCAAATTTGCTGTCAAGTATCCATTTTTCACATTCAGCAAGAAAATGTTGATAAGTAGCCAAGTCTCAATTCTTTGCGAGAATTCATTTTCTACAGCCTTTGGGAGGCTCTACTGGGGCATGAACTGAATCACAACAATTGGAAAAGAGACTTGTTTCCTGATGTACAAAGAGAGAAATCATTATCTCAGCTTGGAATGTTTCTTTTATTCTTATTTTAGTTGAATAGTTACATGTGCTGTATGACATCCCCTCTTCAGATAGGAATAAAAGTGAGTGTGAAAAGGGAGACAATTGACCAAATTCTTCGTCCAGTTCGGTAAATGTGCCCTGCATATGAGCTTGCTTAAACTTCAAGAGAACCAAATTTAATACAGGTTTGGATTTCAAGTGTTTTGCTTGATTTTAAAATTCAAACAGACTGAAATTTTGAGCTTGGATGTGACTCATGCCTACCCCAGTCTGCATCTATTTACCTAGAAGACATAGAAAATTGCTCTTCATCATTTTTATGAGAGATTATTTGGCAACAGGCAGCTGGGTGCTTGTTTGTCACGGAGGCATTTCAACATTTTCATCTTAGCATAAAATAGATGAGATAAACTAAGAGGTTTATGTTTAAATTCCAGTGGAACATACACAGATATTCTGATATCCAGGAACTCTGTCTTTCTCTTTGAGAGAAGATTGGAAAAGCTCTCAGAAGAAGGTCAAAGTCCCTGTGCTTTTGGCTGGTCTCCTGTTCACAGAGACGGATCTCTGTGTACTCAAGGACTCGCTTACTAACCTTTTGCAAAACATGAGCTGTGAGTCACTGAGCCAGTTGCTGGTTTCCATTTCATCCTTCCCACTCACTCCATCAGAAGACAGTTCACCCACCAGAAAAGCGATGAGAAGCTTGCGTCTGTGTCCTAGATGGAACCCCTTTAAAATGGGACTCTGATTTCCATCTGACTGTTGCATTTATTTTGTGTTTCAGCACAGTTATTTTATTTTAATTTTCTCTTTCTGCTTTATGGCATGCCTTTGGATCCTCTGTATATCTATATTCCTCTTATAATACACCTTCTTACTATTGGATGCTTAAAATCATTTCCTCTACAAAATATTTATTGGCTATGTATTCACTAAAATCTTTAGAAAGAGAATTATATGATACATATTTTGTGGAATTTTAATAGTTAAAATGGGATGTATAAAATATTAATTCAATTTGACAGTCTCTTTAAACTAAAATGATCTTTGCCAGTCATTTACATTTTCAAAAAATATTTATTGAGGTTATTTTAAAGCAAAAAATTCTCTAATTACATGAAAAAAAAGCCAAAATATTTGCCCCTATAGACTTAGGCTTGGTAGAAACAATATAATTTTTATTTGTTGGATCATTTTGGAAAGTAAAGTATTTGAGAAATAGATGAGCTCATTTGGTATTGATTAATTTAAATGTAATTGTTAAAATAAAGACATTAAGAGACCCCTCAATAAGAAGAATAGCATGTATTCAGTGATTGTGAGGTGAACATTATATTACAGGATAACACAATTATTTTGTCCAACCACATTCTAAAGAGGTTCCCTAAGAAAGGAAATCATTTCCAGTGTCATCAGCACATAGGCAGGTCAATACTGTGGCAGCATGTACAGGGCCTTCACAGTTTCGAGCCAGATGTGTGTGTGTTGGGGAGTACATGAACTCCCACCCCTAACTAAGGAACTCTCTAACTGAAAACCGCTTGACAGAACATGATTTTCCTCCCGTGGTCTCTCCCTGGGTGTGTAAATGGCACTAAAGGGCAGGCCCCATGCCAAGGAGGAGATGGCTTACACAAAATAAACTCCAAGGTAGTTTTATAGACTTTTCTTTTTTTCTTATAATACTTTGGGTATTTTTTTAACCCTATAAGGCCTTTTGCTTTTACATTATGACTTCTGATTTTGTAGTTTTATGTTTGTTTTATTTATTTTTTGTGTTTTTCCATTTTTAAAAATTTTTATGTCTTATTTCCTAAATATATAAATTTTTTATATGTTTGTCTTCTAAAGAGAGAAAGAGACATGGAGTTAGATGGGTATGGAGGGATGAGAGAGGGGAAACCATCATCAGCATATAACAAGAAAAATATTTTCAATAAGAAATTTAAAGCTGAAACAAAAAGAAAGAAACTTTTGAGAACAGTTTATTTTCAGGGGTGGGAACACAAACAATACAGTAAACAGTTGTTGTAAGAAAAGGCAAACGGGAAGACCCTGGCCTCCCAGTGTTAACATCAAAATAAGGGATCCTGCAGCACCAGTCACGCTCACGTGCATATGGGCAGGACCAGCTGGATTCTGTGATTATGATAAATAAGTACATAAATGAATGAATAAATAATGCTGGAGGAGAAGGACATGAAGGTGGGCAGTAGACGTGTTGTGGGCTCCTGGGATGAATGTGAACAAGGGAGTAAGGGCTGGATATGACCAAGATGCATTGTGCACAAAGTATGAGTTGATCAAAGAATGAATTAAATAAAAAAATTGAAACTTTAAAAGTCAGGGAAATATTCAAACACTACATAAGAATCCATTTTATTATTTTTTCTAATTTATGAAATCAATCAATTTGTTCCTCCTTTTGAAGTTTTTTTTTAATGTATGTGTTTATTTCATTTGCATTCAAATGCCTGTGGAGAGCAGAAGAAAGTGTGAACTTCCCTGGAACTTGATTTACAGGTGGTTTTGAATTGCCTGGTGTGTACGCTGGGAGGTCAACTCAGGGCCCCCGGAAGAAGAGCAAGCCCTATTAATATCTGAGCCCCACAGCAGCAGCACAGTAAATACTAGAATACTAAGAACTCCCTGCCTTCCTCTCCCGTTCCTACTTTCCTCCGCCTCTCCCTTTTCCCTCTTTTCTTCCATTTATATTTCTGGCACAGTTCTCTATTGTTTAGCCCTGGATGACCTGGAACTTGACTTTGAAGACAAGGATGGCCTTAAAGTTGTGGTGATCTTCAGCTTTGTCATCCTGAGTGCTGGGTTTATAGGCACGTAGCACAAGCTTGCCTTCCCGTGCGTGCATGCACATGTGTGTGCATGTGTGTATGTTTCTGAAGACTGAACCCAGGGTCTCATGTCTCCTAGGCAAGTTCTTTACCAATGAGATAGAGTAGGTTTTTAGTTCATTTTTCCTTTTACTTTATCTCTTTGATAATTGAAAATATATTAGAAGTCATTTTCAACTGTCATGGATATTGGTTTATGGTCAGAAATTTAATTCTGTTGCTTGTCTCTCTCAGGGAAGTATATGTATCCAGCTTCCAGCAAATTCCTCAGGTCTGCTCTGTGATTGAAGGCTCCAAGGCAATAACACAAAACAGTTGTTGATCCCGAGGGTACCCTCCTCATGACCCCTTGTTGGGCTTTGCGTTTTTCATTTTGTGACTTCACAGAACTCTACTCAATCTAAGGCTGTAATTGCTGACAGGCGCCATCTTTCTGAGCAGTTCATGTTGCCTTGTGTGCAGTAAGCTCCAGATTCAACTGGTCTCTGGCTTCAGTACAACTTTCAGCTTTTTTGCATTTCTGTTTATGACAAATAGACCGACATGCTTGTCTTTTGTTTGAGCATGAGTCTTTTAAAATCAGCTCTATGTTTTATCTATCACTATATACTTCCAGGAGAGGCAACATTCAAGAATGAATCTACAATACTATCTTGATTGGAAGTTTCAGAATAGAATTTAATATTGTCTTCTCAGACTTAAGCCAGCAAAAATAAAAGGTATTAAGCCAGTAGGACCATCCCTCATAAAATTACATCATATGATTGGATTTCTAAAGTTAAGAACAAAACAAAACACACACACAAAAAAATTCTCTGAAATGTCTTATCCAATCACTTTCGCTGAAGTAGCACAAGCTATTTGTATCATTGGGTAGATTCTAAGCAGTTGACCTGGTAGAACCCCAGAGATTAAGGCCCTTCAAGAGAGTTCTTAGTAAAAGCAAGAAAATGTTTACTTATTTATCCCACTGGAGTTGGCGGAATAAGGATGTTATGAACTAATTCATTTTGTAACTTTGTCAGAATAATGTGAAGGAATTTAGTGGAAAATGATTAGCTGGAGCAGAATGGAAATTAATTTGTAGGTTCTTTTGCTGTTGGGTTGTTTTTCTGCTCAGCATATTGTGATTTAGTATACTTATTTTTCTTATAAAATATGATTGTTGAGTACTCTAAGGTGTTTACAAAAGCATGAATTATCTTTCTGAGTTAGAATTATTTCAACTTGTAACAATTTGTTGCCATTGATTAAAATGGTATATTTTTGTTGAACATACTTTAGTACTCAGAAAATACAAATGACACTGATATTATCCTAATTTTTTATTTAGTTGACACTAAGTATTCACTGAATGAATTTTAGCTTCATGAGACTAAAATATTCTGAGCATTTGTGATGGCTATTTTTGCTTGTTAACTTGACTAAATTGAGGAACACATAGCGAACTGGGAAATAGTGTCTCTCCGTGTGCCTGTCAGGGTGTTTCTGTAAACAACTGGAATGCGGATGTGCTAGTTCCTTTCTGCCGCTGTGAAAAATATTTGAGCAGAACAAAGATGCAGAAAGAGCTTTTTGGCTCACAAGCTTAAAGTTCATTCCGTGTAACTGTTCTGGGGTTCTGCAGAACATCAGTGAGGGCAGAAAGCAGGGGACTGGGCAAAGCGGCCTACCTTGGGACAGCTAGGAAGCAAAAGTGAGACAAGGGACATTCGGTAAACATCCTCCCACACTCCTCCCCTTCTCCAAGCAGGCCCCAGCTCACCCATCACCATGAATTTACCAGACACTCAGCACTCTCATAATCCAGCTCCTCTCACTGCCCCAGCTGACAGGCTCCCAACACACACTGTCTATGAGGAGCGCTTTCCATCCAAATCACACCAGGAGGTCAGAGAATAAAGTGAACTTAATCTGAACCTGGAGCTGATTCAAAGGATGGGATTCCGATAAAACGAAAGATTAGAGAGGGTGTCACTTATGCCGCATCCACTTGAATCGCCATCTTAAGCAGTCTTTTGTTTTGTATTGCTGTTGTTGCCCTTATGCAGGATCGTAAGATCATCAGACTCTAGCCTCTGTTGCTTTGGTCTTGTGTTAGTGGGAGTTTTCCAGAGTCTCCCAGGCCTCTGTGTTCAGAGAAAGGCTGCAATGGTCCGTCTTACTCAGGGACTTCTTGATTTCTGGACTGAACAGCTCCTCCTTTCTCCAGCTTTCCTGGCCACAGCTGCCGTGCTGGACTCCCCAGCCCCTCATCCGATGAAACAATGTCCCCTCTTGTCCTCTTCTTTCCCTGTGCGTGTTCCTCCAGGCCTCTGGAAGACTGATTAAAACAGCATGCTGCCAAAAGGCACGGTTTTATAGCTGCAAAATTTTGTAACCATTTTAGCATTTGTTTTTCAGATTTGTAGAGTCATACACGTTTCTATAAGTCTTCACTCATTGTTTTTTCATTTCAAATACAGTTTAAGTGCCAATTGTATGGTAAGGATTGTGTTTTATATCTGGAATGCAAGCCATAATTTTCTTCATTGATATAACTGCTACACTAGTGGAGGATTCATAAAAAAATCAAACAATTACAAGAATATTGAACATTAAAACTATTATGGGTATTATAAAGTAAAAGGATAAAGTGCTATGAGAAAATTAAATATTAGAGGGAAAATGAGGGCAGAGTTCAGTGATAATGTATGTGCTTAGTCTGAATGAGACTCTAGGTTCAATTCCCAGTATCACTTTCTGTAAAGAAAAGTTAAAAAAAAAAAAAAAAAGAAAGTAAGAAAAGGAGGAAAAGAAAATAATGAAGAAAGAATTTTCTGAGGGGGGGGATTATGGTTTGTGTACAACTGACTTGGCAATGGAAAGATCATTCCTGGCAGTAAACAGGATGTGCAAAAATGTTCCTAGAAAAGGGTTTAAGAGTCTTTTGATGTAAAAACAGGCCAATGTTTCTATAGAGAGATAAACTCGGGCAAGGGTGGTCCAGATTGCTTCTAACAATGGCATCAGGCAGATTAAGGCTTTTGAGCCCATCCTTATAGATAGAAATGCATTAAAACATGCAAAAGTCATTCAATATGTAGGCTGATCTTGGATAACTGATGGGCATGACTAGGTGCAAGCAGGTTATGTTTTGGGGACAAATAACCTTCAGGCAAGCAAGGACAACAGTCTGAATGAGACAGTGTCAATGGATGTGAAAGTGAATGAAACCAAGAGGAATTTGGGAATGAAAATTGACAGGAGATTTGGAAGAAGGCTGTCTGAATTCTTCTTAGTTCTCTGTCTTATATAGTTGACCATGTAGGAGGTTTTCGGTGTTAATAGGAATCCGGAGAAGACCTTGGTTCAAGGGGAAAAGAACTTGTCCAAAATAATCTTGTTAGTTTGGGGGATTTAAAGGTACTTAAAAACATGATCTATTAGGTGATTGGCAATATAGTGTTGGGCTAGATTTCAAAATTGTGGGTAGCCACAATGTAGAGTTGAGACTGGATTATATCATCATGAAAAACACAGAGTGACATCAGGCAAGGTTCATGCTCCAAATTAGAATCACCAACATCCATGATATACAATGAGTGTATCCAGGAGATTGTGGAATCTACCAAAGGGAAGAACATATGTAGTAGAATGAGGTGAGGGCGATGACTCCAGAACAGTGTGCTTCTCACAGATTGCTCTGAGAGTCCAAAAGTGAAGAAAAACTGAACAGATTTCCTGGATTTACCAACAGGGAGATCATTTTAATGAGACTATTTTTGTTGCCGTGGAAAAGATAACAAGAAATAAAAAAAGGTCAAAATCCTTAGTTTTATCCCAACAATAAAGGTTGGGATAAAATTATACCTAAAGAAATACTTAGGTCACCTCTATAGGAAAGTCTAGTGCATATTTGAAAGCTGATGCAAAAGACTAATGTTTAGTGGAACTTAGGGACTGTGCTGATTTAGTATGGTAGAGGTTGTAGGTCGTTCTTCTAGATTCAAGACTTTACCAGCCCTGGAGAGTTGGTTAGGTTTCTAGAATCCAGTATGATTTCCCTTTTGATAAGTGTGTGTCCAGTTAGAGAATGAGAGAAAGAGATTAGATAGATAGATAGATAGATAGATAGATAGATAGATAGATAGATAGATGGAAAGAGGGAGAGAGGGAAAGAGGGAGGGAGGGAAAGAGGGAGGGAGGGAGAGAGAGAGAGAGAGAGAGAGAGAGAGAGAGCACTACTAGTACCACCAAGGCACTCATACCATTACTATACTCTCGGTGTATTGTTCCCCGCTGGCCATTGATGTATTTTTTTTTAGACATTATAGCTGGGTAGGATGTTGGTTGCTTCCCTCCTTTGGAAGCTTGCATGGCTCTTTCTGGTACCAGGATGAAGGCATTCAGATCTTTTCCAGACTAGAGATTTCTGAGCCCTGAGTCTGTAGTGTGTGGTGTCTTTGCATTAGGGCTCAACTTTCTACCTCTTGTGGGGCAACCAAGAGCAACAGCAACAGTTTATAAGGTCTTGGGAGTCTCTTGAACAACCCTGACCAACAATTCAAAAGAGGGCTTCTCAGGCTTGGTATTAGGCGTTTTGCTAGATAGTCTATGGCTCTTCAAGGTAGCATTATTTTCCCATATGCAAACATATTATTTAAGTTATGTATATATATTTATATACTGACTTGCATGTGTTATTAATATTTAGGTAGTATGATTAGCGTGATTTCTTATGAGTTTTTCAGATATTCTTACTGTTATTTTACCCTCTTCCACCCTTTTCCTCCTTAATTGATCCTGTTTCCCCCACTAGATCACTTATACCCTGCTATTCCCCTCTATATTTATCTACCCTCTCCACAAAGGTTCCCTTTAGTTTTCTGACTTCTGAAGTCACTTCAAGATATGCAGTCACATTATAAGGCTGGTAACTAGGAACCTGAGATGAGAGAAAACATGATGTTTGTTTTCTGGGTCTAGGTTACACCATTCAATATGATAAACTTTTCTCTACAACAGACCATAACAGAAAGCCACAGCCAATCAAAATGCAAAATTGTGGCACACTGTCACAAATGGAACATCTTGAACACAACTCCTGCATCTAAGGCTAATGGGTCATTGCTGAAGAGAGAGTGGAGAAAGTGTAAGAGCCCAAGGATCATGACATGACTGTGAGATTGTATATTCAAGAAACATCAGAAACTATACCCACGAAGTCTTCCCAACATGACTGCCTAAAGATGACCTGAACAAGGAAGACACCAATAGACATGAAGGTAGTAGAAGAGGGAAGGCTCACAAGACCTCTAACCTAGAGAAAGAACAAAAGGCCATTAAGAAATGCGAGGAGTGGGAGGAATCATTTTCCTTAGGGAACAAATGTGAATTGGTTATCCAATACCAAATGGACAGCCCTAAAACCATGCATACATGTAACACTATATGTTACTAAAGACTAAGCAGGTTATATTTATGTTTTCAGGAGTGTGTGTGTGTGTGTGTGTGTGTGTGTGTGTGTGTTAACAGCAATTAAAGAAAAACGGGCTGTGATTTTGAGAGAAAGCAAGGCGAGGGTACATGGGAGAAGGGTACATGGGAGGGTTGTGAGATAAAAGTGAAAAGTAAACCCCCCCTTTTTTTTTTAAAAAAAGGTAATGAACATATTAGAGAGGGATTGATCTAGTGACTTTATAAATACTTATTGTCTGCATTAGATGTATTATAAATTTGTCAGGTAATCGGTAGGTATGAGTCTTGAGCTGTCTATGGTACAGCATAGTTTGAAAATGCCCTATTTACAATCTGATTTTATTCTGAGTCATATTGGTAGTTCATACTGTTTATAAACCTCTGCAGATGGGCCATTGCTGTCCTCTTCCAACACCAGGTGTCCTGTGACCACAAAGTATCTAAAAACAAAAGCATTTAGTAAGAACTTTTAGAATGTTCTGAGAGTGTGAAATCCCTTAGTGATTTAGTTCCTGACTAAGTTTAAGCAGGTAGGGGTAATGTTGAGTCTGACTGAATTTCTACTTTACACTTTAGATAACCAGCAATAAAATTAATTTAAAGCTCAGATCAGTTGAGTATTTTGTAGTTATATTTTGAAGGGAATATTTTTATTCTTTTTGCAGCAATGGTTTTTAAACTAACCTAGCAAACACTTTACACTGGAAAATGTCTTACTTCATGGGTAATTAACTTGTTGTCACCATTACAGAGGCAAGCAGAGGGCTCATCATTCTATTGCAAATATGAAAATCAGTGAGTACATACACTTCAGATTTTAGTGAAGTTCATTAAAACCGTTTAGCTCATGCAATATAAGCAAACTAAAAAACCATTGAAGGTAACGTCTAGTGTAACAAGATTTAGATATTTTCTAGAAGAGCCACAAGAGCCATTCATATAGCATGAGTTAGCTGAATAAAATGTGTTTTGGTTTTTGACTATAGAGAGTGAGAATGGGAAACAGAATGAAGAAAGTATTGGTGAACTTTCAGTCATCCATACAGTGTTTACATTCCGTATCTGAAGTACATATTCAAACTCAAATTACCAAATAAGTCGCAATCTGTTAAAAAAGAGTTTATGATTTAAGTACATATTTAAACTAAATTAGCCAAAATAATTTATATTATTTACTTTATGTTTAACAGTAGAATGAATGCAAATAGAATATATGGCTAAACCATGAAATTTACATTAGACATCTGAAGCACAGAGCTAAAAGACAATCAAGATAACTTGAGAAATTTGTAAACAGGATAGTAAGACATGTTGGGTTGTTTTGAATGTTAAACATTAGAAGTGAAGCAGAAAACACAACATATATTCAAAGGACCTGGCAGAGACCCATTCAGGCCCCATGATTGCTGCTTCAATTTCTGTGAGTGCCAATGAAGCCTGCTTAGTTGACTCTGTGAGCTGCGTTCTACTGGTGTCCTTGACCTCTCTGGCTTCTAAAAATTGCTTTCTTATTGTCTTCTAAACTGGCCTTAGTTTAAAATCTAGAACACTTAGAATTGTGAAGATTTGGCCGCACTACTTGTACACTCTTTCAGTCTTCACTCTTGTGAGTTCTAAGTGTCATTCTCATTTTCAACAATTTGCTCTTTGTGTTTGGTTTTACTTGTTTCTGGAAGCTTGACTTTCTTCCTTTTTGTCTGTAGTCTCTGCAATTTTAAAATAATGGATTACTTTTCTTAGGTAGTCAATGTGCCTATGACTGATTATTTAGGCTTTATTTAATTTTGTTTCTCATAGACTTTCCTCTTTTTCTCCTATCTGTTGGGAAATTTGGGAAAATTTATTGCTTAATGCATATATACTAAAAAAGAAAAGAGATTGATAAATTGACATAGACAAATTTTTCTAAAAGTTGTCTAAGACAGTAATTAATGGATGTGATGAAAATTATAATGTAGGTCAAGAGGGCAATCCTGCATTAAAATCATGCAGAAGTATATAAAATATCTACATCTCATTTTTTTTTAAATATAAGTTTTTGGGAGAGAGCTTACAACTGATAAACTGTAGCAGGTTTTCTTTGGACCACTAGCCAGTTCCCAAATCATGACATGGAGACTTATTACTAGCTATGAATTCTTGACTTTATTTTATGCTTGTCCAACTAACATTTTTAACTTATTTTAACCTGTTTCTGTTCATCTACACTTTGCTTTCACTGCTTCCTCCTTGTCTGGCTGGGTGGAGGCTGCCATTTTGGATGGAGCTGGGCGTTTCCCTCTCTCCCCCATTCGTTTCTCTCTTCATTCTCTGTTCTCCTCCTGAGACTAGACTCCTCCTCTTACTTATTCTTTTTGCCCATGAACTCTGTCTATTCATCTAATGTCTACCTATTGGCCATTAAACTTTCTATTAGTCCAATCAAGTATCTTAGGCAGGTAAGGTGAAACAGCAACATATCTCTACATAATTAAATACATGCAACATAAACAAATGCAACATACATTTACATAGTTAAAGTAATATTCCACAACATAAACAAATGTAACGCATTTTTACATAGTTAAAGTAATGTTCCACAACAAAAACACTTTCAGCGAAATAGCTGGATAGAAAGTTAACTCACAAAAATCAGTACCCTCTGATATACAAACAACAAATGTACTGAGAAAGAAATTATGGAAACAGTGCCTTCCATGATAGCTTCAAATAATATAAAATATCTTGGGGTAACTCTACCTATGTAAGTGAAAGACTTATATGATAAAAACTTCAAGTCTTTGAAGAAAGAAATTGGACAAGATAGCATATATAGAAAGATCTCTCTTGCACATGGACAATTAAGATGAAAATAACAAAAATTCCTATCTGCCAAAAGCAATCTACAGATTCCCACACAATTTTTCACAGGTATTGAATGTAGAGTTATCAGCTATATGTGAATAGACAAACAAAACCACAGTCTAGGTAAAACAATCCTGAACAATTAAAGAACCATTCCGTATTTTATTACAAAGTTATAATAAGAGAACAGCATGATACTGGCATAAAAACAGACATGTTGATCAACAGATTCAATTCAAAGAGTCAGACATAAATACACACACCTATCCTGAAACCTGATCTTTGACAAAGAAGCAGGAAACACTGGAAAAATGACAGCATCTTCAACAAACGATGCCAGTCAACTGGATGTCTTCATGTAGAAGAATCCAAAGAGACCCATACTTATTATCCTGCACAAAAGTCAAGTCTAGCGAATCAAAATCTCAACATGAAATTGGAGACATTCGAACTCATTAGCACAGGAAAGAAAGTGGAGAATAACCTTGAACTCATTGGCACAGGAGAAGACTTTCTGAACAGAACATTGTTAGCACAGGAACAAGATCAATAATTAATAGTTAGGAACTCATAAAACTGAAAAACTTCTGCAAGACAAAGGACACTGTCAACTGGACAAATCAGAAGCTTACAGAATGGGAGAAGATTTTTACCACCTTCATATACTATAGAGGACCTATTCACAAAATAAATAAAAATTATTCTAGAAACTAGACCAAAAAAACTAAAAATCCAATTTAAAATGGGGTGCAGATCTATAAAAAAATTCTCAATAGAAGAAAAAATGGCTGAGAAATAGTGAAATGTCCAACATCCTTAGTCATCGGGGAATGCAAATAAAACTACTTTGAGATTCCATGTTATACCTGTCAGAGTGACTAAGATCGGCACAAGTGACAGTTCATGCAAGTGGAAATGTGGAAAAAGGATAAAAACTCATCCAAGTTTGGGGGAAGTTCAAACTTTTACAGCCACTGTGGAAATTAGTATGGTGGTTCCTCAGAATGTTCAGAATGTATCAACCTCAAGATTCAGCTATATACCACTCTTGAGAATATACCCAAAAGATATTTCAACCTACTACAAGGATAGTTACTCATACATGTTCATTGCTGCTCTGTAGAAGCAGAAACTGGAAACAACCTTGAAGTCCCTCAACAGAAGAATGGATAAAGAAAATGTGATACATTTACACAATGGAGTACTACTCAGCTATTTAAAAGAAGACATCATGAAATTTTGCAGGATCATAAAATAAAAAAGAAACATAAATGGAAACAAATGCTGGTGAGGATGTTAGAGGAAACTTTATCTTTTCTTGTAGAAGTTTGGAAATCAATCAGTCTAGAATGTCTCAAAAAATGTGGCAGCATGGGGGTATGGGGGCCATGAGAGAGGATTGAAGGGGAGGGGAGAGGAAGGGAGAGGAGCAGAGAAAAATGTACAGCTCAATAAAATCAATTAAGAAATGTGGCAGCAGTAGTAGTACATTACTCAGCCACAGCACTTCTTGACCCATTCATATCCTTTGTCTGATATACACAGATATGTGCACATCCATACTTTCTGCTGTTCTGTTTGCAAAATTGCAGGAATTAACTAACCTTACATGTCCCTCAACTGATAGATAATGAGAATATGGTAGTCAGTCATGAGGATTTTAGTCGGGTTTAGAGAAAAACAAAATCATGAAAATTCCAGGTAAATGGAAGAAACTGGAAAAATTACACTGCATGAGGTAAATCAGTCTCAGAAAGAAAAATGACACAATTTATTTTCCATGCTTTAGATCTGTAGCTTTGTGTGTGTAACATGAAACAGTTTGAGAAGTCAGAGAACTGTGAAGCAGCCATTGTAGGTGATGCCTTAAAGAAGGGGAAGAACGGAACACAAGTAGAATAAAAGGAAGAAGAGGTTGTGGTTGGAAAAGATTTGGGAGGGAGTAGAGTCAAGGTGTGGTGGAGATAAGCAAGGTAGGGAAAGATTGACCAAGATAAGAGAGTACAGAAAAAAAAAAAACCTTATATAAACCTGTTATTTTGGCTTTTTTTGTTGTTGTTGTTTGTTGAAACAAAATGATATAACATCCTCCCCTTCAGTCCTTCCTGATTCCCCAGCCTTGAAATTCTCTCATGTTTCCCTCACTCTCAAGTGATAGTCTATTTTTCTTTGATTATTGCTACCCAGACACACACATGCACTTTACTGCATCTCTTTTTGTTGTACATGTGTAAAAGGTTTGAGAGATGACCACTCTGCGTTACACAAGCAATAAGGAAACTCACCCCTGGAGGAGTCTAATTATCCTCCCAGCAGAAATTAGTGGCCTATAGTTCTTTGTCTAGAGTGGGACCCCATGAAGAATTTACCCTTTGATGTTAACATGTCCATTGATATTACCATTGTTCCCAGTGTGTTTATTCTATCCTGTCTAGGGGCAACTGCTTCACAGAGGACTTGCCGGTATTTCATTGCTTTCAATATTTTGGCCCCTTGTTCTGTGATGCTCCCTAAGCCATGGATATAGGAGCTTTGATATAGATGCATATGTTGGAGCTGGGCCTCACATGATCTAGTGGTCCCAGCATTGTGTCCAGTTGTGGTTTTCTGTGATGGTCTCTATTTAGTATAAAGAGATGCTATTTTGATGACACATGGTGGCTAGACTTATCTGTGAGTAAGATATGGAGTGTAATAAGGGATTCTGCAAAGTGATAAGGCAAAGTGGCTGTGTAGATTTTTTTTAAAGGTTAATGACCTTACTAGTTTTGGGAAGCTGCTTATGAAATTTACTATGCTGTAATCCAATTTAAGAATATAATTTAAAAATGAATTAGAAGGGAGATGCTCTGATTGGCTGAAAAATACTTCTCCTAGAAGTCTCTATCTACTGAACAAAATTCCCAGGACCAAATGTGGTCTATGCTGCACGATTGGTCAGGGTGTCCCCAGAGGCCCTTACAGGACAGCTTGGTTTCTTCCTCTTGGTTACCCATCAGAACCATCTAATAAGATGATACTTCTGAAAATACCAAGGATCTTGCTTGCAGGATGTACAGGAATCATGGGAAGTGAGTTGAAATTTCTTCCCTGATGGCTATTTTTCTATGCAGGTGCTAAACAGCTTACCCAGGAAAGAACACATCAATGGGCTTCTCGAGCTGTGTACTATATGAACTTTAATACCAACCAGGAACACTTGTACGAAAGTGTCATGCCTGTTGTGAGGGTAACCACACTCTGCTTAGATCTTAGCTCTTCCGCTAAGAAGAAAAGGATACTAAACTGATCCTAGAAATTACGTAGAAACTCATGGCTGAGAAAGTCATAGGCATTAGGGCCAATACACTACTATTGTTCAATTAAATTTATGTGATGTCAAGATGCCTTCTTTTATCTATTCTTTCCTCCTACTATTATGGTGCATTAAACTGCACTTAAACCATTCCACTGCTTTCCTAAACCAAACTGCCAAAGTTCATATTACTCCAATGAAAAGTATAGTCAGGCCTATCAGAGCAATATCCAAGCCCCTGATATGAACTTCTGTCTTAGGGTTTTTATTGTTGTGAAGAGACACCATGACCATGGAAACTCTTATAAAGAAAACATTCAACTGGGATGGCTCACTTACAGTTTCAGACATTCAGCTCATCATCATCATGAATGGAAGAATGGCAGTGTGTATGCAGATGTGGTACTGGGACTGAGAATGCAGGTAACAGGAAGTCAACTAACATACTGGGTGATATCCTGAGCACAGGAAACCGCAAAGTCCATTCCCACAGTGACATACCTCCAACAAGGTCCAACCCACTCCAGCAAAGCCATATGTTCTAATAGTGCTACTCCCTATGAGATTATGGAGACAAATTACATTCAAACTACCACAGCACTGAGCATATAAATAAAAGTAAATGCAAATGGTATGGTAAATTGTATTTATTTATTTATTCATATCTGTTACAATAATAATTGAAGTAAAAATGATGGAGGTGGGTCTTGTATCTTATCTGTTGCTTTCATTGGTTAACTAATAAAGAAACTGCCTTGGCCCTCATAGGACAGAAAATTAGGTAGGCAGAGTAAACAGAACAGGATTCTGGGAGAAAGAAGCTGAGTCAAGGAGTCGCCATGATTCTCCTACTCCAGACAGACACAGGTTAAGATCTTCTCTGGTAAGCCAACTCGAGGGCTACACAGATTATTAGAAATGGGTTAGATTAATATGTAAGAGCTAGCCAATAAGAGGTTAGAGCTAATGGGCCAAGCAGTATTTAAATGAATACAGTTTCTGTGTAATTATTTCGGGCATAAGCCTCAACTAACATACTGGGTGGTATCCTGAGCACAGGAAACTGCAAAGTCCATTCCCACAGTGACATACCTTCAACAAGGTCCAACCCACTCCAGCAAAGCCATATGTTCTAATAGTGCTACTCCCTATGAGATTATGGAGACAAATTACATTCAAACTACCACAGCATTGAGCATATAAATAAAAGAAAATGCAAATGGTATGGTAAATTGTATTATTTATTTATTCATATCTGTTACAATAATAATTGAAGTAAAAAAGGTCTTGAGCTGGAATAAATGGGAGGAGGGCATGAAAAGGGTTGAAGAGAGGAAGGAAAGAAAAAATGATGTAATTATATTTTAATTTCAAAAGAAAAAAAATTAAAAAATTATGCAAAAGGAATGTATGTTTGTGTATATATTTGTTTTTTTACCCCAAAAGTGGCGCATAGACCAATCTTTATGTTTCATTATCCCAGAATGTCATAATCGAGTAAATAATTTGTACATAATAAAACGCCCACAGAGAAGTAGGAATTGCTTCTTTTGACAAGGTTACTTTCCTGAACAAGAGTAAGATCCTTTATTCAATGATAGTTTAGAGTTTCTAAATAGCTTTGAAACTCTAGGTGTCTATAAAGTCATGGCAATGTTAAAGTGTATATTATATGATGTAACAAATGAGGCAATTAATTTGGATTTGTTTGCACAGAGTAAGCCATTTGATATCTCTGTTCTCTTTCTGGCAGATTAATTTTGATCATAGTAGATCATTATATTCTTTCTGAGTCATTAAGAGCTATTACTGACATGTACCAAACTGTGTTTTGAAGCACTGCCATTATGTCTGAAGCATATAATTTGTGGGAAAAAGTAAAAGCATGAAGTCTGTCAAATATCGCTTTATTTCATATTGAAACAAGGAAGCAAATGGTTCGAAGCTGAATTATTATAAGATAGAGAACTCAGTGGGAAAACTGATATTTGAAAAAGGAACTATTATTTCAATATTTGCAAAGAGAACTTTGGCAAAGTTTCCCAAAGCTTTTCACATTGAAGTTTTGTCTCCTGTCTGAGAATATATAATAATCTACCTCCCAAAACCCACTTTGTTTTTCAGGACTACAGGACTAGTTCTAGCCAGCAATAGCCAAGTGAACATGCATCTTCTTTCTATTTAGGCCTTTCTCAAATTTAGGCCTTTCTCAAAACAACTGTACCAGCTACCTTAGGAAGAAAACTTCCTTGTGTCAGTGACCATAAAGGGCATTTAGTGAAAACATGGTACTTAGAAAGTAAGCCTCTCCTGTCTGGAGAATAGCTGCTCCAGAAAGACGTGTGACTGAAACCACTCTGTGCACAAGAATGATCTGTTAAGATGCATTTGCTACAGGGAGGTTTCACTTATCCAGGCTTACATAGGATGTAACAGCTAGTTTTCTCTCTCTCTCTCCATATACACATGCCTATACTTATGTATATACATATATATACATGGATATATATATATGTATATATATATATATTCTGTCTCTCCAAATATATATAGCAATATCTACTATACATATAATTATATATCAATTCATAAATATATCTGTTGTTAATCAGAACCATATTGACAAGCTAATTTAGTGGGAAAAATCAGTTCCATGTGTACTAGTGAAGGTTGTTTGATAGTATCCTAAGAGATGAAAGTTCCTAATATTTCTTTGCTGTCTACTCATATCCTTCATCCATCCTTCTCCTGGGTTCCTTGTTGCTGAAGAAATGTACTTACTACAAAGAAGAAAAAAATTGAACTTACGATGTGTTCTTTAATTCTAACTAAGCCATTCAGGAACATGGATTAATCTCAAGACATTAGCCTGGGCTAGGGTTACCAAGAATAGACCAGTAGATTTTAGTCATGTTTCTTCACCTGGGTAATCTTTAGTTTTCTTGCTCTATAGCCAAGTTAAAAATGTCTTCTTCATACCTAGTCACAAAAACTAATTAATTAAGACACTGTGTGTAAAACAGATCCATTATGTGTTGGTTTATTTTTCTGTTGATAAAATACTCTGGTAAAAGCAGTTTAAGGGGAGGAAGTGTTTAAGGTACGGTCTGTTATGAGAGGGAAGTTAAGGAGTCAGTAGCTGGAAGCAGTTAGTCTAATTGCATCCACTGTCAAGAAGCAGAGAACATTGGATTCCTGTAATCAGTCTGATGTCTCCTTTCCAGTCTAGGAATCCTTGCCCAGGAAATGGTTCCAAGCACAATTAAGATGAGTCGTAATAAATTAATTAACATAGTCAACATACTAACATACTACCCCACAGACTTGCCTACAATTCTTTCTCCCAGGTGACTAGATTCTGAAGTTGGCAACTGATAGTCACCATCACACATTACTATAGACAAAAATTATAATGCTTGCCTTCATAGTATCTAATGCCAAATAATAATACAAAGAATTACTGAAGATAAATAAATGTAGACTTAAATAGAGTTCATATTGATTACAGTTTAGTATTTCAATCTTTGAGGATCAGTACAGAATATTTTTACACAATTCTGAAGCAGATTGAATAAAATAAGTTGAGTAAACTAAAGACAAGTTTCTGTGTACAGTAAGCACTCTGTGGAAATAAAATTCAGCTACTTGTTATTAATATTATTTTTTTTATTATTTTACCCTTGTTAAAAATAGCATCTGGATGGGGGACTCCGTGTGCAAAGACAAAAGCAGCAAAGGCAGGGAAACAGAGGAGCACTGGCACCCCAGGATCACGGGTCAGGGACTGCTTAGTTCAGTCTGCTTGGCATTATTGGTTTATCACATATCTGATACACATTTCCCAATCATCCAGCTGCATGAAGGGAGTAAATACAAAAGATACACATCTAGAAATTGCATAAAGCATAATACTAGGGACCACGCAGTAACACAAAATATGTTTCAAAACCAAAGTTGAGATCACTCACATAAACATATTTAAGAAAGAGGATTTGTAAGGAACAAAATATTGGCATCTTGGCAAAGACAAAAAAATGGAAAGTGAGTATGCCTGTTTTCACTTATTCTTACAACAGAAACCACTTATTTCTCCTGCTTTGAGCTGTTTTTCATGGACATTAGCAGATGGCCATGAATGCTGGATCCAGAGCCTGCCAGAGGCATCTACAAACAATCCATCTTCCTTTTGTAAGACAGTTGAGAATTTACAATTCCCATAAAATTTTACTAAAATAGAAATGCAGAAAAATGGACAGAAATGATGATAGTCTCTGTTTCCAAGCTTAATTTTTAGCTTTCCATCCTGGACTTTTTGTCTACATCTGCAGATCCTTCTGTATCAGCCATTCACAAGGTTTATGCCAGATCAGCCATGCTTAGCTTTCTTTTTATTTAGGTCCATTTTCACTCTAAATTTAGAGTAGATCATAATCATAGTCAACACTTGCTAAAATACTGAGATAACACCCATATATTAATATAACACAGGCATAATGAACATCATCTTAACAATCTCAGGCTACTATAAAAGTTCCAGAACTAAAGGTGCTTATAAATGACAGGAACTAACTTCTCAAAGTTCTGGGAGTTGCTAAATCCCAGGTAAAGACACTAGTAAATTTGGTGGGTGGAGGACCTATTTCTGGTACATAGATATCTTCTAACTTTGATAGAAGACATGATAGAAAGTGTGATATAAGCCATGATAGAAAAGACAGGAAGAGCTCTGTCATTGTTTTATAAATCAATAATACTATTCAAGAGGACTCTACTCTCAGGAACTAACGACCTGGTACCACATCCTAATACCATCACTTTGGTGATTAAGTTTCAGCAAATAAATTTCCAGGGTACATGAACAATCAGGTTCTCTCTCTCTCTCTCTCTCTCTCTCTCTCTCTCTCT